>JAMKCH010016765.1:0-23322 GCA_023653785.1 Ophioderma brevispina | reverse complement strand
GTTTGACCGTCTTGTATCCGTAGGTTTCGTAAAAATTCAGGCGCATCCATCCAATCATCCGATTTTGGACACCAGGACGGATCGATCTGAATTACGTGTCATCCTCAAAAAACCATTTTCGATTCAAGTAAGCCTTATTGTACAATCCAAGTAGGAAACGACACGATAGTGATAAATTCAACAAAAGTTTTTATAACATTTTCAAGTAGGTCAAGGGTGTGAACTTGTTTGTCCGCAGGCGGTCGCTCCTACGATCATCGCAGATTGCGGGTTTGTTGAGTATGACATTTATTTTAGCACAATACTAAGCCTCCCCATTTTCGAAATCAGCATACCATCCTGCACGTAACATATGTAGGCTCGAGGTTTCCAGCATTTTCAGCTTCCTTTTCTATATCTATATGGATTGATTGAACGGCACCTTCGATTTTTTATCCCGCTTCCGTGAAGCGGGACATCATCGCTCGACCTCATAGACAAACAAAGACCATACTTTGTGGTTGATATTCAGGGGCAAACTCACATCAGCAAATGCCCTCATTGAAAGCATGGGGAACTGTCTGTGTTTTCCATCAGCAAATGTTTCCGGTTTCACAACATTGAGGAGCGGTTTTAGGCCGTGCGAAACTATCTGGATTTGGGGTTGCCATCTCGAGTGACAGAAAGAAACCTTTTTAATTTGGGATTGTAGAACTTTTTTCGGAGTCTCTCTGGTGTTTTTTGACCTCCATCGTTTGGACTTACAACAAAAATCAGGAACCCTTTTCATGCTCTTGGCTGAGGGTGCATAGCAAAATTCCAAAATTGGGTCTGATGTATTTACAGATTCTTGTACTATGCCGCGTGCTGAGGTGATCGTAAGAAAATTGAATTACACAATCTGCTGGTTTTTCAGAATCGTAGACAACTCGGGGAAAGGATGTGGAACCTTCAAATTCCAGTTGATATGGAAAAATCGGATAGCGGTGCTGTGTCAGTGATCTACCGACTTTTCCAAAATCGTCAAAGGTCAACTCGTAAGACAAGCGATCTTTGAGTTCACTATGGAAGAAAACGGGTTGTAGGACGACAGTATCTCAAATCAATGGGAATGAAGAAAGAGATTATCGTAGCGGTTCCAATCGCACGTCAGGTCGCAACATTATTTCGCCGCGTCTACAGCATCGATCCTGATTTTTCGTACAGCCTCCGATGGATGCCATGTATCCTGATATATCGCTTTTCACGTTCCCGGCTGGTCAGCCACATGTCCTCGTAACACATGAAAATATCGGCATCATTCACGTGAAAAAACGCTCTTCCTTATAGTTTTACTTCATCTTGGAACCACTATCGCCCTTCCGAGATTGTTCACTATGTTCTCGTTGGCATCATATTGGCTCCTGCTGCCGAAGTCAAATCCAACTTGGATGGTCAACATCGGTTGTTTCTTTTGCTTTTTGTCCGGGATTATAAACGTCGTTTGCTCCGAGGAATCGGGAAATCTAACCCGTTAGTTTTAGTATTACCTCCAGGGACTATGTGGCTCGGTACGTGAGTGTTTGTTATCGTGCGACGATACCTTTGAGTCTTTCGTAACGCGAAAGTTTTCGATCGGATGAATTTGTGTACGTAATTAGTTGCCATTCTTTCTGTTATTATTAGGATTAATAATAAAATAAAAAGCGGAAAAAAAATGGATGATTTTGATCATTGCCGCGTGAAGATCTTATGATGGAAAGAGTTGACGAGGAAAGTAGATGTATGGGATTTTTTTTTTTTTTCGGATGCGTGCAGTACGGTGATACAACTGAGCAACTGCAGAACGGATTTTGGAGGTGGGATTCGATACAAACCGAGGGCAACCACGTCGAGGACAGTGTGGAATGGGGCGTAGGGCCAGGGAGTATTCAAGGAGGACCAAAATTGACATCGAAGAGAAATCGAAGACCGACTTCGCAAATCTAAGACTGGGTAGATTTAGAATTCCCAAACACAGAGCTTGACGTGAAAAACAAATTCGAACGGAACTAATCTTAGAACGAAATGAGAAACTTTCCACGCTTTGGAATTGGAAAATTAAATCGAAAGACAAGGGAAAAAGATCGAAATAGAGGGGATGGTTCACTTTTAAATCTGGGCACAAAATGGTCGATGACGGAAGATGCTATTGTTAAATGATAAGGAAGAAAAACCCATTACTAACTGCAAAAGGAAACCAGCGAAAAATTTTTAGCTCTAGTACCATCAGAACCAATTATGGTCTGGTGTGGGAGGAACCTGGGTTTACGAGAAGTTTTAGGTGTTGCAGACTTAAAAGCACAAATAAAAAAAAACTCAAGAATCCGCCAAGCAAGCTAGTGCGAGTGTTAGTAGAGCCATCATACTCCACCAGTGCGCATAGAACTCGTTTACCGTCTAAAACCATTGCTAAATAACCCCATTCGACGACAATACTCAACAAGCGCTTGATGATCGGATTATCTAGCCATCCAACCTCCCGAGCTTCCGATCGACGACCACGAAGAAATTCGCAATTTTTTGAATGAGCAAGACAACTCCAAAGACTGTCCGACTTTACGAGCATCTCGTACAAAGACGTAACGAACAAGCCAACGAACTCGAAGGCTTAAAATCCAAGGGGGAAGATCCTGTAAGCAAGTCATCAACCCTACGATAGGGATTTGAAGATAAGAACTTTTTTACCCTTGACTGAAGAATATGGCGAAAAAAAGCTCGAGAACTGCAATCGGAAATCGAATGATTTTGACAATGCTATAGCGAACCAGAAGCTAAAGTCCCTACTTCTCTTCACAGATTGCTTATGAACAATTGAACTTCATCGAAAGCGATGTAAGTCTCCGTGATCGAGTCCGGTGATTGTTCATAAGGACTCGAGGGTGTCACGATAGCATCGATATATTAACCTAACCGCGATAGGTCTTGCTATTTCACACCATCGTGTTCACGATAATAGCAAAGCGACCAAGTAGGCAGTATCATCCGTAACTCCTGCTCCAAAACCAAAACCACCAGGTCAAAAACCGAGCCCGACTCCTCAGCTCCAAAACCAGGCCGAACTTTGACAGAGTGGATCAGGGCACAGCTGCAAAAAATAGCAGATCTACTGCTGAGGTCTAGGAGATAAATTGCTAATCGCACTTCCAGGAATTACGGAGCATAGTGAGCTTCAATTTGAAAGCAGCTGGAGCTGCTGTCGGATTTCTCGCAGAGCACATATGGTTGCTGATAGTGGGTGTTGAGTACATTTTGTATGACTTAGTCAAAACGAAATCCCAAAAACAGTTCCTAGCTGGTAATAATAAAAAATGGAGGAGATGATGAAATCGGAAATGGAACGAGAGATTCTTGATCTTAAAGGCGGGAAGAGCGACTTTATAGGTGAGAGATAGAATCGAATATAAATGAAAACGTTAGAAAAATTGTACATGAAATACCGACACAACACATTTTAATTATTGGGGTAGGTTTTTCGCTTATAATGTACGCATTTACGTCAATTTTGATTTGGATTTTACATTAAATAAAGAAGAGAAATGGCGATTCAACGTAAATATGATCGTCCGAATTTATCACTCAGCGGTTCTTGATGGACTCATCGTTGCATACTATGATTATGAAAAAACTCTCAAAAATGCATCCCCTAATTTGGGAAAATTGGATCTCGAGGATGTTGGAAAATTATCACTAGCGTATTTCCCTCAACAACCATGTTCAGAGATGGCTGGTCACAATCAAGGATTCAGTCCCGAGGAATTCAGTCCAGGCAAGTAAAACACCATCTAAAAAAAAAAATTAAAATCCCCGACTGAAATTTTATTCCAGTCGGGGATTTTTTTTTTTATCAGGTTTTAAATTCCAATGTTCTCTTCCATTCTTCACCTAGTCTGACGATATTTTCATGTCTCCTTCATTCATCACTAAATCTGACTATATTTCAGTCCATTTTTAGAGCAGCCTCTGCTATAGCCCTAAAAAATCTGTGGCACCCCATTCTTTCCAAAGTCTCACTATATTTTCATGTCCATTTCAAGCAGCAGCACCTAGCAACTCAAAGCGGTGGCAGCAACCACCCATTCTTTGCCAAGTCTCACTATATTTTCATGTCATTTCCAGCAGCTTCTTCCATAGTTCTTCAAAATCTGCCTGGAACCCCATTCTTCACAAAGTCTCACTATATTTTCAGACCACCTTTAGTAGCCTCTATAATAGACAATCAAAATCTGTGACTCCCCATTCTTGCATAGTCTCACTATATTTTCATGACGCCATAATGGCAGCATTAGCCATACAGGATCAAAATCTGTTGCTCTCCCCTTCTTTGCAAAGTCTTACTATATTTTCATGTCCACCTTTAGTAGCCACTATCATAGCCCAATCAAAATTTTTGGCTCCCCATTCTTTGCAAAAGTCTCACTATATTTTCATGTCCATTTCCAGCAGCATTAGCCATAGCAGGCTCAAATTCTGTTGCTCCCCATTCTTTACAAAAAAGTCTGACAATATTTTCATTACCAACCTCTACACCTCTATCATAGCATCTTCAAAATCTTTGGCACCCCATTCTTTACAGAGTCTCACTATTTTTTCATTACCATTTCAGCACTCGAGATATTCCCATTTCACAAGTTGTCTCTCGTCAAATAGCCATTTAGTACTGTGAAGATTCATTATTCAAGAATGCACAGATTGCAGCACGCCTTTATAAAAAATAAAATTTTTATAAATCAATTTTTGATAAGATGTACAGATGCACGCTGTTTGATTAAATTTTATTTTATAAATCAATTTTTTTAAATGCAACAGTGCACGCGTTTGATTACATTTGATTGATTTGCACAGGGATTTGCCTGATGGTTGATTTGACGTGGGGTTGTAGAGGGATTCTATTGGTTTTACGTGGATGGTGATGGGATTTGCAGGAATATTCGTATTTTGCGATTTTGAGCACACTGCCCCTTTTTCACCTACTAAGTGATATCCTAATACGTGGGTTTCATTTGTAACACTGATGAACCCAACACTGAAATATACTGATGTCCTGATTTTGATTATGTTCAATGTGTTGATGAAAAGTGCTGGGATTCTGCTTTGAAATATTATGGTACTGTGGTTTAGGATGTTTCATGTTTCTTCAAATATCAATGCACTGTATTTCACCAGAATACAATTTTTGAACAATTTTTGTGGTTTTTTTACAGTGATGGTGAGATGACAAGTGAAATATATGTACTATTTATGACACTTCATGATGCATGTATTGCCAAGTACTAGTGGTATTGACAGAATGTTTGTGGATGAGGGGGGTAAATTTCATTTATTGTCCATCTTACAAATGCACTTGTCCAGCATGGTAGGGAGGGTTTCTCAATCACCGTCTTTCAAATAGCCGTCCTCATCAGTCCCGTTCAAAAGTGAACTCTGACTGGCCCATACACCCCATAGTACCAATTTGCAAACATAGAAATGATTAAAAAAAAATCCACCCCAGCTTGTAAAAAAAAAAAAAAATCACCTTTGGGCGATGAAAAGAAAACAAACGTAATGATTAAAAACAATAAAACAAATAAACAAAATAACAAATTTCTATTAAAAAAAAATCACCCCGGCAAGCTTGTAAAGAAAAAAAAATTCACCCAAGCTTGTGCAAAAACAAATCACTTCTTATCAGCCGAGAAAAAAATTCATCTCCACACTCAACTTCCTAGCCCCCCCTGGATATCTAATGTTGCGTCCCTATCAGGCGAAGTTTCTTAGAAAGTCCTAGCAAGCTCAAGGTTCTACGCGATTTTACGAACGCTTTACACTTCGCGTAAACGCAGAGGTGGAAATCGCTCATGAATTTTTGCACGCTTAAATCGCAAACGAATGCACGCTGTTCATCTCCGAGTTTATTAAGTCGGCTTGCGCTACTCCTTAGAAACCAAATCATAATTGGCCCCAACACCATAATGGTTACATGATGTTCTAGAAAGTGGGTCTCGCTTTCATCTGTTTTTGTTCCAAGTCATCAATTTTGACAACAAACGAGGCAATAAAGATATGAAGTTTCAGATTCCAACCACCCTTATTTTAGTTCCCCTTGCCATGTGCAATATCAACCCAATTAACCAAGTCAAAATGACCATATCAAAAAATCGCGTTTTTCTCAGAAGTGCAATCTGTGGATCTTACCGGAAGTGGTAAAATTTTTGGTATCAGAAGAGATTTCCCGATGAGGGCTCACTCATTTTTCAAACAAAGCGTTTGGTTTTGTTATATAATTAATCTTGCCTGTCCATATACTAACCTGGTGTGAAATAACTAAGCTCAAATCGAAGTCATTCATATAGAAAATCACAACTTTGTATAAAATTTTTGTTATACACGGTATCCTATGGCAATGTTTTACTGTGAATAAGTGTTTGACTGCATGAAAACGGAAAGATCGATTCATCTCTAACTTTGGAATTTAAGCTTTTAGGTGACTATCTTTAGTTTGGGTTGACTATTTTAATTCCTACAGAAACTAATTGATATTCGATATTAACCAGTCAAGCGCTCAAGCCTTTCTTTTCACGAACTGCCATCTAGCTCATGATTATCTATATCATAGATCAGCCGTCTACATCCAGGTCTTGAAGATAATAAGCAACTACGTCGTTTCGCAATGCGATTAAGGACAAGCTGGTCGCCTGGTTGTGGGACTGGGGCCCCGGGGTCCCTGGTTCGATTCCCTCTATTCATTTAACCCTTCCCTTCTCCCGGGAGATAGACGAGAGCCTCGTTAGGGTTTACAAACACCCCCACGCTGGTTACTTGTAGTGCACCGCAATCACCAATCCATGTTTTTGTTTCTGTTTTGGTAACTTCCCTTTGGGGAAACTCGACATCAGAGACCAGATAATCCCGCCAAACTCGGTAATGACCAATACATTTGTAAAGCAACCCATTTTACTCTGGAAAGTCAATCAATTGTGGTTGATTTCGTAGACATCAGAATTTTACTCTAGGACCTTGTATTATAGTGGATGCAACGGCCGAGCGGGGGGTCGAACCTGCAACCCTACGATTACGAGTCCGATGCTTTGACCATTGCAACACACGGCCAATTCTGGGTGGTTGAGTGGTTTAAAAAATTGCGGTAATGCATATCACACCTCAACTTTTGACCAAGTGACTCACATGAAGAAGGACATGGTGACCACAGTGAAAAATCTAGCTTAAGGCTAGATTCTGGTTGACAAGCGATTTTGGGTTCGCCAAATGTGGTCGGCCCATATATTAAACACACACGGTACTATCGGACAATTTACTGCAAAGTTTGGTTCATATTGAAACCGCGCGGCTGGTAGGAAAAGTGTGCTCCGAGAGTCTGGGAAGTAAGGCAAATCGATACTAAGTTTTGCCAAAAACAGACCATTAGCTATACAGATAGCCAATTTGGGGCTAAATTTAACCCAAATTTACCATTTTCCCTCAAAATTTCGTAACATTTTAAGCGAATTTATTTGGCGAAAAATTTGCTTCAGAGAAGGAAATTGTACTAATTTACAACAATTTTTAGAAAATTTTGGCTTCCGATGAGAAATGTGACAAATTTTCCAACAAATTTGAGAAAATTAAAAAAAACAAACCGACCCATGCTATACAAAAATGGCATGAAAATGGGGTAAGTGATATACCAAGAGCCTGAAAATGAGGCTGGTGTTTGTGACACGGCCCCATCCCCCCCCCCCCCCCCCCCCCCCCCCCCCCCCCCCCCCCCCCCCCCCCCCCCCCCCCCCCCCCCCCTTAATTATGGTCATTGTCGTGAGTACCCCCCCCCCCCAGGACAAATTGGACAATGATCGGGTCACCTTAAAACGTCCACATCCACAATTTTGTGTCCGCTCCCACCTTGTTGTTCGGTTTGTGATGGGAGGGTGGTTCGCAAGTTATAGTTGTTTGGAACATTCAGTCCCATTTTCCACAATTTTTTTTCGAAAAAGGGGAAATATAAGACCTATACTGGAGATGTTGATTTTGCGTCTTTAACAGAATGATGAAATGAGCCTTAAATTTCAACAATTTCAATTTTAGGTTTTTTAAAAAGTGAAGTATTCAGCAAAATATGCAAGTGGAAAATAGACTAATCCAAAAGGTTGAACCCCCTTGGCGGCGTGTCCTTGATGGTGAACAGAAAGTTCTCCCCTTGGTGTAGTCCATTCTTGTGGTATCAATTCTTGAGCCAACGTAACGCCATCGGGCTCTTCTTTGAACATCCTAGTGAACAAAGATACATCCTGCCTTCAAGCAGGCTAAGCAATCCTTTGATGATCCCTGTCAAGCGGATGTCCTTGGTGAGTTTCAAAATCCTGGACGAGGGTTAAACAGTGTCATAAGCTGCCGATAGATCGACGAACACCCTCGGTTACCAACTCCTTATCGAAACGTTCCTCAGTGGTGCACAAGTACAGGAGCTGGGGCATGCTCAGAGAAAATGTGGGTGAAAGTCTGTATGTACCTAGTGACCATTGCATTATTTGGCTACTGAGGAAGAACAATTTCAGTCCCCATCGTATCCACGATGTGTTGAGTTAGGTTGGTACTTGGTCCTAGTTGATTTTCTTGGCCGGAACCTGCCTTGTTCTGGTAACCAAAAATGAGGTGTTCGTCTATCCCGAATCGATGCGGTTGAATAGGAGAACGTCAAGACCTTGTAGGTATGCTGCCGGCTGATGATGAATATTGGTCGATGCGCTTGGGGATTAGATCAACTTTTATCCCAGGCTTTAAGTCTTGCCTAACATGTGCTTTTTCCTCCAATCTTTGGGAACTTTGGAAATAAGGCAGCAATTGTAGAGCCCAAAAGCCCATCCTTTGCTACGTTTCCAGTTCGTCTATGTTGAAGGGGCGAATGAAACCATGGTCGCCACTATACCCTTAATAACCGTCGATTTGGTCTTCTTGGGCTTCTTGCCTTTAAAAAACAATAGGTGTACAATCGGCGGGTTCTAACATTTGCTGCTCTGAAGGTTTTGTTGGATCCTCTTTCATTCGCGCGAAGCTTTCATTATGTAGCCAGCTTTCCTTGCTGTTAATTGGTCATATAGTGGGTCATCAATTAAGTATGGCCGGTTTTGATCTTTTCCTGGAGATCCTGTCTGACACTTTTAGTAATTGTTTACGCTGTCGAGAAAGGATCGAATTCAAATATGCACGGTGGTTATACTCTTGATATTCTTTAGTACATTCCTTTGAAAGGCCTAGTATTTCTACAAAGCCTCTTGGCTCATGAATCTGCGGATTTCCAGATACAAATCTTGCTACACTGTTAAGAGAGCTAACAATAACCTCTCTTCCACGGGCACTATAAAATGATGGTGGAAGCTTAGGTTCGTGAGGAACGTTGTGTTGACTGTCTAACCAATCTTCGACAGCTTGTCCGTTTTTATTGGTCTCATTGTTGCTCATATAGCTGTTGAAATCGCTAAATGACGAAGATGAAGGTTTGTGGAATTACCCCGAGATTGAATTGACTAATTCCCGAGATTGAATTGACCTAAATCAAAACGACCAAGACACCAAGACGGTGAATATAATAATTATGATGCCTCAAAAGTAGCTAATACTAGGTAGGCGGTTAACAATTAATAAACTTTAGATTGACTTCTAATCATTTACAGATATTGACTACTATACTTATGTTTGCTTTGATAAGGTTCCGAGATAGACTC
Source organism: Ophioderma brevispina (assembly GCA_023653785.1). Taxonomy (NCBI): domain Eukaryota; kingdom Metazoa; phylum Echinodermata; class Ophiuroidea; order Amphilepidida; family Ophiodermatidae; genus Ophioderma; species Ophioderma brevispina. The sequence goes on along the minus strand of JAMKCH010016765.1, from coordinate 13,624 downwards.
AGATGTTCTTTTATCAAAAACCCTTTCTTGCAAAACATAATTGTTAGATTCCTTGTGCGGTAGTAAAGAATTTCAACATGTTTCGCAAAATAATCATTGAAGGTATGTGGCAACTTTTAAGTTTGCTTACAAACTACTTCTATTATCATACATATTTCAGACATTGTAACTAAAGGTTTGAGTGACTCCTGAAATGCCATTGTCAATTCGTGGTTTAAATTTTGCGTATGACCCCCAATGTGCAATTTAAGCACCAAATATTATGGAATAATCTCCGCAATTAAGATTCAATAATAATACTTCTTTAGGAAAAGGTGGTATGATGGTGGCGTGAAGTATTTTCATGATATTTGGTCCTGAATGAGGGGAAGAATTTTGTCATATGATTAATTAAGAGTACATTTTCTTTTCATTGGCAATTTTTATGGATTATTGCTCTCTCTTATTTATGCAATTCCACCTAAATGGAAAAGGAATGTCCAGGCGGTGGGTGTGGATGAAGATACTTTCAAAGAAGAACGTCTTCTTACTCTCACTAAAACAATAATAAGGTGTGTAAAATGTTTCATGAATGTTGTGTTCGAAGATCTTTAAACAACCTAACTCGGAAATAAGTGGGCCATTTTTGTTTAATGATTTTAATTTTAGACTGGCTGAAATTTATTCCTACCTATCCAATCATCTACAGCCACCGACTGGATATTTCGAATTAAAATTTTACACAGAATACTTGCAGTTAATAAATTGCTCTGTCAAATGGTATAACTAAATCAAATGTATGTACCTTCTGCAAAAATGAATATGCGAATATAAGCATCTCTTTTGGAATTGCAGTGTCACTGCATGCGTTTGGAACCGGTTAAAGGGCTTGTTTTAGATAGTGATCGCTTTATATGCGTGATGTCATCCTAGGTATTCTAGATGCGAATATTCGAATTAAATTTTGTATTCTTATTGTCAAAATTTTTATTCTATCTATCATGCTAAGTTTAATGACAAACATCCAAATATTGAGTGCCTTCATTATGTGATAAACATTTTAAAGAAACTGAAAAATATATGCATTCAAATGGCCTTAGGTCAGTGGTACACTAGATGGATGAATGATACAAATGCTAATTTTGAATTTAAATGTTATACTACACTTTAATATCTATTTCTTGTTTTTTGTTCGTATATGATGTGATTATGTATATTTTGTTTTTGATATGCAATAAAAGGCAAAGCCATTTGGCTTTTGCACGAAAAAAAAAGAAATGCCTATTCGATATTATCGCACAGCCCTTTCGGTTTGGATTAATTTGTTTATTATTTTTCATTATAATCATTCGGAAATTGGCATCATATACCTGTACTTGGTAATTTTGTAATGGTTTGCAAAGATAATCATAACATTCTTTCCAGAATGCATAGTATAGACGCAAGTTGGGGCCAATATACAAAACAATTATTAAACTCATTAGCATTATCATTTGGATTGTTCTATAGACTTAAATTGTATATTTGTGTCCAAATATTCCAAGTTTTCAATCGACTTTCTCCATCGTCGATATAAGGCCAATTTCGTCATGATCAGGGAAAGAAATTAAAATATATTATTTATGCTTTTTATTATTATCAATTCATTATTTTTCTTGCATCCCCTTTGGGTGGGGCCGGAGGAGTAGAATATTGAATGGTGGCTCCCCCCCCCCCCCCCCACCACTGGCGGATCTCGGCGCCCGCCCCCTCGTTGGAGGGAGAAAAAAATAAAAACAACAATAACAAAACAAAACTTACAGAAGAAAATGGTTCACGTGTTAAAACTGCATATCATAAAAGTTTACGATTATGCAATTAAGTGTGTGCGTGATTTTTTTAGTAGAAATAACTCCCAATTGTTTGAATATGTGAAAAACGGTGGTTTTTGTTACACTTTCCCGCAAAGAAGTCCCACTTCCCTAGAAAATTGTCATCGTCACGTGTTTCGTCCGGTGTGGCAGGGAGATATTGTCCCCTGTCTGGCCATGTCCGGTAACTAGTGTCCTGGTTTTAATAGTCCGGGGAATGTGCAAACCTAGGAACTAATCTATCCCCCGGACTATGATTTATATGAATGTAGTCCTACAAGTGGGAATGAAAGTCCGAAGAGTACAATCAGGCCTTAGGAATAAATATCCAGTTCCGCCATGGACTACCAGTCCTTAGGAAATTAGTGTCCATTCCGAAAGTAGGGACTACAAGTCTCTAGGGATTAATGATCTGTCAGGGGTGGACTATTGCTCTTTAGGGATTAGGGTCCAATTTCGACCTGGACTATAGACCTTAGGTATTATGGTCCATGTCTGAAGGTAGGCAGACTAATAGTCCTTAGGAATTAATCCCTGCCAGAGTGGACTTCAGCTCCTTAGGGATCGTTGTCCATTCCGACGTGGACTATAAGTCCTTGGGGATTATTGTACAGGTTTATTTGGCGGACTCTCATTTGCTTAGGAATTCATGCCCTTGTCAGAGGTGGACCTATATTTCCTTAGGGAATTAGCGTTCATGTCGTGCGTGGACTAAATTCCTAAGAAATATTGTCCAGTCCAAGTGGGGAATATCGATCTTGGAATTAATGTCCAACCGCGACGTGGACGGACTACCAGTGCGTAGGATTATTGTCCATGTATAACCGTTCCTTAGGAATTGTGTGTCCAAGTCCGAAAAATGTTTAAGAATTCTATTGAGAAATGAACCTACTCTTGATAAACCTAACAGGCATAGGATTTGTAGCCCTAAATAAAACCGAGGTACAACATTTGAATGACACATAAGCATTACATTGATAGGTTTTTGTTTTCTCTATTTCTTTCACATGAAATCCCCCTATGTAACTTGTGACTTAAATTTTCAAATACACTTGGTGACCTATTATGTCTGGAATCAATTCTGAGACGCGTCGCTAAAGTGATGTGCGTTGATCCGCGGATGCACAGCTGCACTTGACCTCGTAACAATCGCCCTAGGTAACAAATACGTTAGCGCGATTGGCCATTCCCAGCAGAGGTCAATGTACTTTTGTTGCGTGCTACGCTCGGCGCAACACTCACTGTGATCGGCGCAGGGCGACGCGACTCGATTGATTCCAGACACAATAAAGGCTTGTAATACAATACTTTTCAGTGGCGGAGATTCCTGCATTGATTTCATTTCTCAGGAGGATGTTCTATCGATTCGTGAATAGAGCTCCCACACGTGAACAGAGCATCCACACGACCCGAAGATACCCTTTGACCATCCCATGTGTGATGAAGTTCCCAAAGCTCCACTCTTCAAATTTTCTTTAAAAATCCATTGATTTATAGACCCTACAGTGGGACTTGAAAATTACCCCCAGTTACATTGTTACATGTCGGAGGTCACATTGTCCCTTGCTCAATATCATTGTGTACACAGTATATGGTAGAGTTAAAAATTATGAATCTGTCATTATTTTGTTGAATACGTTCCAATTAACCCCTGCATGAACATGTGACCTCAAACTTGTTCTGTTGTTTTTTTTGTTACCATGGGGTCAGCTATATCCAAATCAGTCAAAGGTAAAATATGTTGGAACTATTTGATATAATATTATTAATATAATATTACCTAGAATGACCACTTAGGGAAAATTTGCATTATCGTTATGGCTATAATGAATTAATGAATTATATTCATATCCTTTGTTAGTCTATTTGCTTATTTTTAATTTGCTGAAATTAATATTCCAGCCTTTGACGGAATAAGCGCAAACAAAGGATAAACGATTGAAGTTGAAACGAAATTTCCCCCTAACGTATTAATTAGTGCATAAGAAGGCGAATTTCCCCCTAACCCACACTAAGCTTATACTACTACTGCTATTACTAGCTACTACTACACTCCATACTACTACTACTTCATACTACTATTTCTACATACTACTACATATTACTACATCCTACTACTACATAATACAACTACATACTTACTCCTCAACTACATAACATACTACTACTACCTTCTACTATTACATATACCCTGGGAGCTAGGCAGACATTTGTACCCATCTCAGGTACAAATGGTTTGAGTGATTCAATATATGTTGACACTCTGACAGGGACCCCTGAAACGCGAGTCTTAAGTGCTGTCAAAATGATCCTTAGGAGAGGGGCCAAACAGCAGTTTGTGACAGGGGTCAAACATTTAAATTGACCCACTCATGTTGAAAAGTGTACCACAATTATGTATAACGATAAGGATTAAGCAAGGTATATCTTAATAGTGCATAAACTAGCCATTTTCCCCTTACCTGCTACCCAGGCTAATAACAATAATAATAATAATAAATATAATAATCAACAATTTTAATAAATAATAACAAACAACCATCATAAATTATCATGAATTTAAAGCCTCTTGTTTGAGCATATTAACATATAGGATAGTGGTCCTATATCCTCACGACGAACCAGTATGTTACTGCCACATAGAGTCCGATGACTTCAGAGAAAGTGATTAAAATCGATAATACATCCTTTTCCAGAAATTCAGAGTATATAAAAAATGCTAAATTGGCACACTCCTGTTAATTTTGTTTATGTTGTATTTACACTTTTGTTTTTTATTTGATAAAAACAGGAAAAATAAATAAATTAAATATATCACATCAACTTAACAACGTAATGTTTTTGTTTAGGGGAAAACGGATTTCCGCACGTTTTTTCACATTTTTTGATTTTTTTAACTGCAAATTTGGTCAAATTATTGAAATCTTTCATGTGTTTGTAAGCGTTTAGGATGTAATTAAGTATGTGGAAGGCAAATGGCAATTCAATGTGAATCATTTTAGCTTCGAGAAGCTGACCTTATGATGTAGACCTTTCTCTGGAATCGGCCTACATCTATGTCTCTTCTCAAAAACACTGAATCTGCATCTGTATTTACCTAAATCCCATAATATAGAAGAAATGTATATACACTATCGCTATACTGCTACCACAAATAGTATGAAAGATAAACGCCAATATTAATATACCTCTTGAGGCACAGAACAAAGATTTATAGGAAGCATTTATAAACATCACAAACGTAAAACAATAATGACCAGAATCTGCAAAATATTATAGGTTATTTGGGTTGTTTTAACATTTTACACTTAAGATTTAGTGTGTTCATTATAACGGCCTTTGAGTGTAAGGTGTGTTACTACCACATAGACAATGGCATCAGAGAAACACAAGTTTTAGTGATGCAGTTTTCGTATATCTGTTCACATAAACGTATGATTTAATTATAGGCCTACACACATACGGCGGGCAGAAATTGGTCATAGAAACATATGCCGTATATTTTCCTATTTTTACAACTAAGTATTCCAATTTAAACCCATTCCATTTTTTTATTTCCATAAAACACATACATCAATGACGGAAACACACAAAAAAAAACCATGGAGGAAAATTGAATTAAAAAAAAAAAAGGCCTGAGAATAACCTACGACTTAAAAATACAAGAAATAATACTACAGAAATTGAAACTGGAAATAATATAAAGATGATCCCAGAAATTGGGAATCACATAATGTGTGTTGAACATCCCCCATGAGTGACTTCCTATTGCATGAAGTCGGTTCCTGTTTTGTAACCGCCCCTTTTACCAAAAAAAAGATTATATTTATTTAATTTGAATTTACCTAATAGTCCATATAAATATTCTGCACACTTTAATCAGCCTACAACATACCGTTGAGTTTTAAAGCTGACTTTAAGCCATACTATTAGCTAGATTAAAGGAATTAAATATTTCTAATAATATTTTTGCTACTTAAAATTAGGTTAAGTTGTACGTGGGTATTCACCAATTCAATGACGTGGTTTTTATATATTAGAGTTATTCGACCAAATGTTCAAAATGCAACATTCCATTAAGTTCCAAATTGATAAAAAGACTCACAACTTGTGACATTTTTAATCTAATTAACTCGAACCCCACTCCTTGGTTTCATTGTATCAATGTTTTGAATTCTATGCGATGGGCTCGATCATGTGCGTTTCCTTTATTTCCTTCTTTTTCTATTGTGTGATTAATTGCAATGTTCTTTGGTTGTTGTTGTTTGCATGTGTGTGTTGCGTGTGTGTGGGGTGTGTGTGTGCTTATGTTTTTTATGTGTGTGGCTGTGTGAGTGCATGTGTGTGTGTGCGTGTGTGTTAGTTTAAGTTGTGTGTGCGTGTGTGGGTGTGCATATATTTGTGCATGTGTGTTGTGTGGCGATGGGTGGATGGTTGTGGTTCACTTTACTTAAAATAACTCAATCTTACAAAAATCACAATTTATATGTGTACAAAATCTACCAACATTACACATATCACACCACTGTACATTTTGTGAAGATGCAATTGCGTTTAGAGTTAAGTACATTCATTGCACATGTTTACTTGAACTTTTACCTATGAGGTAAATGATGTACGATCGTAGCACCGAAACTGAAATTTAAAAAAAAAAGTCGTATTATACCCTTAAAATTTTGGTCTTCAGGACATGAAGAGTGGAATATGTCCGGTGAACAATCATAACTAGGGCTAGTGATCGCCAAAGAAAAAAAAAAAAATGAGACCTTTTTTTTTTTTTTTTTAAAACCTTTGCAATTTAAAAACAATTAAAACTCTTAGGACTCCGAACCTGGTTCATTTTTCTTCGTAAGTCAGCGAGCCCTTACCGCTAGACGCAAGAATGCGGGCCTGGGTTTGGTTGACGACAGGTTCTGTTTTGTATACCTTTATCCCACAAATATTAACTTCTGTATGCCATTCATACCTTTTGTGTCATACCGTGATAGGACTACAGTTAGCGTGATGACATGGTTTACTTTCACTGGTGTAAACTGAACCATAGTCCGATAGGAACTATAGTCCAGTTAAAACTATAATAAAAACCTAGAAACTAATATTGAAGTAAGGACTACTATGTCTAGGAGAGTGGGTCCACGCGGTTAAAACTTGCAACATTAAAGCAAGGACTGTTATTCCTAGGACAGGGGTCCACATGTTGACAATACCCACGACCTAGAAGCCATGGTCGGAGGACCACTCGGTTCTGTAGTCCGGTTAGGCTATTGTTCCTAGGGACAGGGGTCGAAGGACCCCTGTCCCTAGGAACCAGACTCCCCCGGCTATATCTCCAGGGGGACTATATCTCCTTTCACACCGCATGCAATTAATTCATTCTGCATTCGCGACAAGTGATCGACTATTCCTTTTTTCATGGAAATGTACGCGGCATTGGCTAGTTAATCGATATTAGGAAAGAAATCGGCAGAAATGCCCATGTTCTACCGGCTCGTATAATCATGATTTTTTTGCTGAAATCATTAGCGCGGGAGCTAGCAGATACTTAGTTTTAACACATCTCGAGTACAAATTTTTGAGTTAGTAAATATGTAGACAGCCGGGCAGGGGGGGTGGGTGGTTGGGGGGGGGGGTTGGTGTGGTGGGGAAGGGGGTGTGGGGGGACACTGAAATTTCCCAAATGGTGCCTAGTATTGCGGTCTAGACAAAGAATATACAGGAGTCAACTCTTTTAAATTGATCCAGTTCATGTTTGAAACACATACCAGGGTTACTTTGTCTACTAAAAGGATAAAAAAGTACACAGTTTCGTACTATCACTATCTGCATCTACCAAAGTTTGGAATTATAGGTTTAAAATCTACAAAAATCAATAAAAAGTGTCATTTCAGTTGACACGTGTTCCCCAAAATTTTAAAGTTATCTCGATTTGGATAAAAATGGCAATTTTTTGTGGAGCTCATTAGATTAAAATAAGGACTATTTTTGACTGTCTTAACTGCTTAGTTACCAAGGGGAAAACAATCAGTTCCTTGAATGCAATGGGCCGCCTGATCTTTGGTCCCCGCATTGGTAAACATTAAGATACTCAAACCTATTCCTTACTTTAATCATAATGAGCTCCACCAACAACGATTTGCAAACATTTTTATCAAATCAAGAGCAACTTTGACCCCTGTACAACTGAAATTGACTCACCCCCCCCCCTTTTTATGGATTTTGCTGTTTTTTAACCGTAACTCCCAGAATTTAAGTCGTATATAGTACAAACTATGCTTTTTTAAAATCGTCATGGTTGACAATAACGTTGTAATACTTTTCAACCGGATTGGGCATTTAAAGTTTTGACCCTGTGTAATCTTTGCCTAGACACCCCCACCCCTCCTTAAAAGACATGAGGAAGATTTCCAGAAAGAAGCGCCCCCAATTTTTTTTTCGAACCCGGGTTTTTTTGCATATATTGGAAAGCGTTCGCAATGTCTTAGATCACACCTGAAGTGAATAAGCCGAAAAACGCGTCTTATGTATAATATGATGATTTAGAGTACTTATAGCCAGAAGATAATGAATTTTTTGGTGTAACCTGGAACTAATTGCTATCAAAGGTTTTTCTTCCCATTGCATTTCTTTGAAGTACCCAATGACATACTAAAAGTCCGACGAAATTCGGGTTTGCAGAAATAATGTCTAATTTGCATAAACTTCAAAATGGGCCGGCCATTTCACACAGGACTTTTGCCCATAACTCTAAGTTCGAGGGTCGTATAGATGTAATGTTGGTGTCTCTACCAATGGTTTGGGGGTCTAGGAACTCAAAGAGAACACTAATAGCAATATGAGATGAGTGGTTAAGCCTTATGGCATAAAAACCAATAGGCTGCCAATTTTATGATGACTTCTTGGAAATGAGTTAGTTGAAAATTTGTTTTGGTGTCAGGCTTATGTTATCAAGAACAATGATTATTAAGTTGCACCATTAAAGACAAGGGACCCAAATGAGTGAATATAATTATTTAAATTATTGTGGATCATAACTTCTGATAAATTTTCAAATAGAAACGAACTAGATCTTTAAGACGTCTCGTTCTATACATAAAAAATGACACAATCAGAAGGAATAAATCCTTTTTATTTTTAGGTTACTTATAGCTTCAAATGGCTTCATGCCACAAAGTTAAAGGTTACTGAAATCTTTCTGCCGCTTGGAATATGAAAGACTTCCTTCACTGTATATAAGATCCAGCAAAGCTTTTTCATGCTCTTAGTTAGGTTCCTGGTAGGCGCTGCGCTATTATGCCAGATACCTCTTAATATACAGTGTAGTCAATGCAACTGTTCCATATCTGCTGGAACTTTTTTTGAGTTCACCCAAAATGCGTCGTAATTCCAAAGTAGAGAAGAGGAAGATGGATTTTGGTTTTATGCAGTAAAACAGTATGCACGGATAACAGTGTTCATCGGAATATCGTGTATACAAATTCCAGACCCGGGAATTTTATAACAATTCTGTGATTCATAAGGACTTCAATGATAAGGTTAGTATTCACACAGTTAGTGTATGGACAAGCTTATGTATATGCAAAAAAACATGATTTGTTTGAAAATTGAGTGCGGCCCCATCGGGAAATCTGATCAGCCTTTAAATGATACCACAAAATCTATGAGGTTCTTTTTGTTGATTATCAGGCCATTCCACCATTCTATACCTTCGAGGGTGTCAACTGCTATCTTGTCCCATTTTTTGTAGGGGTTTTGGATGGACGCATGCTTCTATCATATAATGATGTGATACGATAGAGATGGACTATGTATTTATATAAGGTTTTAAAGCACGTAATAGGTTTCAAGAAGATTTAATTTTTCATTTTTGTTAATATCAACTACAGGTTAAGACGAATTCAGAAAGAAAGAAAAGACATTTTTGACGAAAAAGGACAATCTATTTAGCAAACTGCCACGATAGTGATGAAACAATTATGCTACTTACAAACTTAACTGTGTCAATGAGGACTGTCGATTGTTGATTGTTGAAACATTTCAAAAAAAAAAATTTCATGCTGTAGGTAGAATATATATCAGCCAAATAATTAACAACCAAGGTAATTTGGTTTTAAAGGGGTATATTTTTGAAAGAGGACGCAAAAGTCCTAATATCAACAGTACCGATTGTAAACACCTTAATGATGGCGGCTGAGTTGACTGGATCTCTACAGTTTCCCTTATGTGATTATCCTGCACCAAATTCATTCCCTCTACCGGCAAGACACCCCAACATTGTTAAAAAGGCTATCGGTATGGGTTAAAAAAGGAAAAAGATGTAAGTACCAAGTTAGAAACCTTTACAAAATTAGTCGTGCTTAAATAGGCAAACTAAAGGAAACTAAACATATTGCCCACAGATTTTAAGAATATGTCGCAAACTAGTATGTACTTTTTAAATTGAAAATTATAACATAGTTTAAGATTTATATTAAAAAGGCTATGGAGGACGGGGTAGGTTGCAACTCCTAGAGTGTTTCCTGGTGCCAAAAAATAAGTGATTGTGTCGCAACTGTTTTAGGTTTTTCTATTTTTGAGTACATTTTATTGAAAAATTCGGACCCAACACCTTACCCGGGGGGAAGAGCAAGCGCCAAAATGGAGGGATGGTGAAGCCTCCTATACTTAACTATTGTAAAGTACACCATATTTGCTCTTAAAACAAAGGTTTCATGTTAATAAACTTCTTTTATTAGGTGGGACATTTAGGTTTATTTGAGCCCAAAAATTTCCTACACCATTGGTACCAAAAAGCTGATTGCACCAAATTTTGCAAGGGCGTGTGCATATGACGTCATAGAAGACGATGCTGGGAAATTTGGTACGTATTTGTATCATGGATAGAGAAGAACCAATAGCAATCCATTGATGGGCAAAACAGTTCAAAGGGCTTGTGGTGGAAAATTATGGAGTACAGAAACCCCCCTCCCACGCCTTACCCAAAAATAACCTGATTAGAGGAAGATTAAGCAATATGTAATATTGATAAGTGTGCTATAATGTAGATTAGAATTAAAGAGACATGGTCGATTACTGTCCAGACCCCAGCTTACTGAAGTGGTCAAAGTTGGTGAAATGTAGAGCTCTGTTTAGCTTTACGCTTGTGAAAATCGTGGGCTAAAAGGATATTGTTTGATGTTATGAGCGGAATATGATTTTACACAGTACTCTATGGGATACAAAATCACATTTTCATATCTCACTCATAAGGGTTGATATATCGGCGCGAAACTTTAATGGTGGGGTTTGGGGTGTGAAGGCCATCTGTCAGATGAAAACCGGTATTAAACTTAATAGGGTCACCCCTTTAAAATTAATGGTTATACATGTGCTAATTCTTCATAGCCGGAACTTGATCCGGAAGCAGGAGATGATTCTTATGGGTTAAGACTGGGATATGAAGGACAATATGTGTTTTTCAGTTGTTTTGTTTATTCTTCCCATATTTGTGCCATATTTGCAAGTTAAAATTGCCACGATCTAGGAATTTCATTATTGTCACATATTATACCATATTGGCTCTGCTTGTCTTGTCCATTTGGATTATGCTAATAAGGGAAGAAGGTGTATCATCATTCACATTATACAATTAATTGCCTAATTGATCACGTAATTAAGTGTATAGACACAATATTAGATTCCTTTGTGATCAAAGGTTGAGATGTGGACAAAAAATCTATCAAGAAATGCGGGCCATGTGTGATTTATGCAAGAGTAGCCTTGAACCCAAACATCCATGCTATTAGTACTGTCAGAATTGTGTTCCAAATAACCAAATGATGGGTATAAATACCGAAATTATTTCGCTACGAGTCTCAGAACTCAAGACATTAACAAAAATCTATCCAAAAATGGCGGCCATTTGAATTTTATGCAATCGGCATATTCTGCAACTTCGATTTCACGGATTTTAGTATGGTCATTTGAGTCCTGTAAACAAATGCATGTGCAAAAAAACCTTGATAGCAATGTGTTCCAGGTCAAACCTCAATTTTCCTGGACTATTACTGTCTGTCACGACAGAAAGTCAAAGCACGGTGTTCTATGGGGACAAGTACGATAGTCAGGAAAGTTCAAAACAAGGTGTGCGTTTTCTTTTGTACTTGTTTGTGCAATAAAACTTCTAAACGTTCTTGGGAGGGGGTCTCTACAATCGAGCCTGTGCCCATTGAGAGAAATTCGTTATCCTAAAAAAAATCTCCTCCTGTCACTTTAAGGGACATTTTGCGGCACGTAAGAATCACGTTTCATGGGTCCCTACTATGTATATCAATCAAAATTTTGTACTCGAAATGTGTTACAATGTCTGCTAGCTCCCAGGCTTACACGATTTCTCCAGGCCTTTATTTATACTAGCACGGTTGACTCCCCGTTATACAACATTTTTCTGTGGTTTTCTAGGTGTTGCTAACTAATTTTAGCAATTAAAAATTCATTACCAAATTGTAATTGTCTTTTAAATAATTTATTGTTGGTTTTGTTTTTGTGAGCCGCCAGCTATATCTGACAGGACCCCACTTTGTTTTCCCGTTGAGCGTGTTGTATATATGGTGTGTGGGATGTGTGTGGGGTTTTTGTCACTTAAAATGTTAAGTTTATCGTGTCACTTTAAATAATGTTAAGTTTTGTATGCAGCGGACCACAGCTTATATTCTTTGAATATAGTTGGCGCGAAAGCCGAGAACCACGAAATTCCAGCTTACTTATAATGCACAAATGAATGCTTGGAGTGTTGTTCCATTCAATACAGAGGGGGGGTCCGTAACCTGACCAATATGACAACACTTTTTTCTGACACATTTGAATTCGGAAACCCTCACGGAAAAAGCAAACAGGTTTATTCAATCAGCTCCAATCTTAAGAAAAACAAGTGGTATGGGCCAGCAGGTTACGGAAAAAACTCCCATTACACGGCGGTATATAGTTCATTATATATAGAGTTGGTGTTATAGTTCGAAAAAACTTATTGAATACAAACGTTTCACCATTAGTAGCATTTACTATGAATAGCCCAATAAAAATAGAAAATTAAATCGCCGTTATGTTTTTATCGCCGTTATGTGTTTGTGTAGTAACTTTTTCACAACTTAACAGGTTTTGATGTAATTGTCATGTCATGCTCACATGCCTAAAAAAATCGTGGCGGGTTTATCAAATTTGCCACATGGTCCCGACCACACAAGACTGTACACGAATTCTCAGACCTAACAAACTACACATGAAAAAAGAAACTGCTCTCTTTTTGAAGAATGGCCAATCGTCACCAGGCTGAGGCAATCTGGAAGAGGTTTTTTTCTACCAAAATAATCGGCTAAGTGACTGAACCTTTAGAATGTGAACCTTGCAAGGGCTCTGCGCAAAGCGGGGAAAGGGGTGCCTTTGCATCCCCCACCCGGCCCCCCCCCCCCCCCCCACCAACGCTCAGGAGGGGACAACCCTTCCCGCGCCCGTGTGTTGTAATTAAAGAAAAAATCTTGCTACACTGTTTAGCAGCTAACAATAACTTCTCTTCAATCGGGCACTATTAAAAATGCCAAGCTTATAGGGTCCGTGAAGGGTGACGTTGAGTGATCTGTCTCCAATTCTTTTCGACAGCTTTTGTCCGTCTTTATGGTCCATGTTGCTCATTAATGGGTACTATAGCTGTGGTAAACCGCTAATGGAGAAAGAGGTTGGTGGAATTCCGAGATTGAATTGGACTAATTCCCGAGATTGAATGACACTAAAACCCAAAACTGACCAAGACACAAGACGGCGAA
>JAMKCH010016764.1:0-79704 GCA_023653785.1 Ophioderma brevispina | reverse complement strand
CCCATATACATTAACCACTTTATAAAAAAATCGATGGTGCTATTTTTCTTAGTATTTGTAAAAGTATGATTTATGGAAGTGACTATGACGTCATTTTAAACAAAATCGCTCAAGTACCATGAAGGTTTAAATGAAAGGGTGGGCCGTGGGATATATTTTTTTGACTAATACAAACTCTTGTTATCTGGATTTTCATTCTTGTTAGAATCTTCAAATTCAAGATGGCGGCTAAAACGGACGACTTTAAAGACAAAACTTTAAAATTTCCATATTACATGTTATACATTTCGTTAGCTCAACCAAAATATTATAAAATGCGTATACTAAAGTGTGAGATATATGTTTTTCACCATTAGAAACTCGTATCTGGCATTTCTGTTTTGTTAATAATGGAGAAATCTCAGATGGTAATACGGCTAGAGTTTGATTTTTTGAAAGCTACATATTACCATTTGTCTATTATATTTAGATAAAAAGAAAACTAGATAAGTAATACACAGAAATTATTATAAAGTATGAGACATCGTGTTTTTGATCACTAGATATTTATATGTATGCTTTTGTATTTGTTATCAAGCTTACAATTCAGGACGTTGGTCAATTGATATCAATTATATGGTATATTTTAGGTTTGAAGAACTTAAAGGGAAGGCATATTACCATGATTTTTCATTTAAGTATGTTAATAACCCAAAAAATAGCAGATAAGAGATTCTAATTATATATCATAATTTCTGGATAATAGAACTAAATATATACAGATGGCAATTTGTAGATGTGAACGAAATTTGAGGACGGCCATATTGGCTGCTATCTTTATAATATTTCTAATAGCCCTTAAAAATATTCGTGTCTTTCCCCTCATATTAATGATTATTTTGGCAAAATATGTCACTTTTTGACGTCATTTTGAATATTGCCGGAATGCTTCATTTTATCATTGTTTGTAACATCTTGATTGTGGTATAGAATGATAAAAGGAAGCAAAATGGTTGAGTTGATTGAATCCCGGTATATTTCAATTTTGAATTATATGACGTCATACTTAATTTGCATGTAAAATGGTGAACACACACACACTCCAAAAAAAATGGCACCATTAATATTTTTGGGAGTATTCAATCATATCGTCATGAGTCTTCCAAACAGGCCAATCGACCATTTTGGCGATATTGAGTTTTTTTGCATATTATGATGCTATATCACAAGCTCTTTTCATATACCAAATATTGAAAAAAATAACATTCCAATTTGTAGATATAATAGATTTTCACTTTTGGAAATCATACCCTCATACCCAAACGCCAAATGAAATTCTTCCAAACAGACCAATCTGCATTCGTCTGTTTGCTGTACCTGAAAACCACCGTACGACAGCTTATAAAGTGACCTATCGATCAATGGGATATTGCGAGATGTACTTACATTAGTACAATGTGTGTAGCTGTATCTGAGACGATTTTGCCACACTAAAAATATAAATTTTTGCAGTATTTTACTGACAACAATTCTGCCAAATAATTACTGTGAAAATTACAGTATACTGTAAACATTGATTCAATCAAAACACTGAAAAATATTTATTTGGCGAGTTATTACAGAGATTGTGAATGTGTTGAAAATAAAAAGCACTGACGAACACACTAACTTAGTAGGCATATCCACAAATGTCAACCAAAATTTTACGGTGGATATAAGTCTATAAATTTGTAATCTTGATAGTATGGCCTTCACCTCAAAACCTATCTGTAAAGTTTCGCGCCGATATTTCAACCCGTTTTGAAATGAGAGCTAAAAACATTATTTTGTAATCCCCATAGAGTTCTATGTAAAACTAATATTGGTCGACCAAAATGGGGCATATTTTCGTTCATAACATCCCAGCCAAACATCCTTTAGCCCTAATATTTCACAGGGTAAATGAGAAAAATAGTAGCTTTCATCTGATAACCAAAATTTTGACCACTTCGGGTAAAATCTGGTGTCCCAGGGGACGAGGCTATTAGCGATCGGACCATGGACCTTTAATTTTGGTAAAACATAATGCATTAAACGGTAAAATATAAAGTGAATTTGGATGGAAACTATAAAAGCTGTATAGTTTATGGGATTTTGTTGGCAGAATTGCTGCCAGTGTTTTCCTGTAAGATTTACAGTATTTTTCCTGTAAATAACCTATAAATTGAAAATCCATAATAGTGCATAATAATGTTGATATAATTCAAAGTTCAAATTTAGTCGTAATAGGCCTGGAAAATCGGACAAAAAAGTATTTTGCTGGATTTTAAAATTACGGCCAAGTATTGTCTTTTTCTGATCTTTTTTATTGTGAAGTCCACTGTAATTTTTACAGCGCACGCTTATTTCGTCAAATACAAGATGCATGTTAGTAGTGTTTTATTTATAAAACAAATAAATAAATAAATAAATAAACTATACATTTCATGAGAATAATTTCACAAATACCTTTATTTCATTTGAGAAATGTTAACACAAACATACATGTATTAAGTTACGGTAAATTGTGCAAAAAAAGTAACAATTACTCAGTTTACACCTGTTGCTGGGAATTAATTGATTGTTGAAGCTGTAATTAAGTAAAAAAGATTCAAATCAGCTATGTTAGTAATTCAAAATTATAACAACAACAAGACAATTTGTAACACCAGAAAGGTCACAAACAAGTGCTAATGTAGTAACTTATTTTCTCTTCAATTTCTTTATATATAGATAGTTCAAAAACTTCTTGTTGAAACCCTTTCGCGTTTTGGTATGATATTGTCCATTTTAATTTGCAAAATCGTAATTGGAAAGGAAAGTAATGCATATAAATTCAATGTTCTTATATATATATTCCCTGTATATAAGGTAGCATAGTATCGTGGTTAGGTATTTGGGTTCATAACAGAGGGTCCCACGTTCGATTCTCAGATAGGCTTACATGAATAAAAGTTATGATTAATTTACAGCCAAATTAAGATCAATAATTATATGTAAAACATAGTACTTCAAAATCTTTTTCGTTTTTCCTCTTTTTTTTGGCTATATTTCCCCACATGCCTATGATATTATTTTGAGTTTCATCAACTTATTTGATAAATAATTAAACTAACTTGGTAATTTCTCTGAGTACTTACTAAATAAGCGCAATAAACTAATGTGATTTTGAGTACACACTGCAAAACATAGGGTGTTAAAATTAACACCGCTGGTG
Source organism: Ophioderma brevispina (assembly GCA_023653785.1). NCBI lineage: Eukaryota > Metazoa > Echinodermata > Ophiuroidea > Amphilepidida > Ophiodermatidae > Ophioderma > Ophioderma brevispina. The sequence continues at coordinate 76,490 of JAMKCH010016764.1, read as the reverse complement.
TTCTGGGAGGACCACACCAAGAGGGTGTCAAAATTCAACACCTTTGGTGTTATTGTAACACTATTTGGTGTTAAAACAACACAATAGGGTGTTAAAATAATTTTGGCATCCTTTTGGTGTGATCCTCCTAGAACACCGGCGGTTTTAATTTTAACCCCCTAGTTTTTGCAGTGCATGTAGAAAAATTATTATTCACATTATCAGCCATCTCATTTAAAATACATGATGGTACATTAAAAGATTACTCATTGAAATTATTCAATATAATGGAATGCAACCCGATTAAACTTCATTTTATTGAGTAGATAGAGGAAATTCTTTCCTTTCAATTCCAATAACGAAAGATGTTTAATATGAGAAAATTATTATTCTGCATTTTCAATAAATACCACTTTGATAATCAAAAATTTTGGCAATTTGAATTGAAATTAAACGTCAGAAATCTTTGAAATACAAGTTAACCATTGAGCACCGCAGTAGGAATGCCGGCAAACTGCCATCTTAACCTCAAAATTGTTTGTTTTTTACTCATAGAAGTTTTCAACTATACTGTTCGAGTGCTGTGACTCCAAAGGTGAAACATATACAAAATGGTCTGTTTGATGACAAAAATAAAATAATATCCATGGGAATGTCAATTTCATTGCAAATTGTATAAATAGACACTCCGAAGTCGTTTGTTTTTACGATTTTTAGAAACATCATTTGACACTAATTGCCAATATACTCTTCCTATAGTTTTCGTTATTGAGAATTAAAACGATTTTCGTCCGAACGCCTCGTAAAATTAATACAAATATAAATCACTTGATAGTAAGATAAAGCTTTCTTCTTTATAGTCGTCTTTGATTCCTTTTACTCTGCAAAAAGTATCAAAATATACACCTTCAAGCAATAAAGAGATAAATCACAACTTCTTCCACTTAACGTTTATGGAAGTTATTATGTCCAATAATTCACAAAACCCAGGGTTTCAAGCGTTAGACATACACTTTGGATGTCCTTAGTGTACTTACACATGTAGGCCGATGCTGCAATTTGGAAATACAGCAAAATACTGTAAATTTTATATCCAATTTACCAGGCGTATAAAACGACTACAACTGGAGCTTTATTCGATTTTTTTTCGAGTATCAACATTATCGTACATTATTATGAATTTTCCATTATACTTTTAAGTACTACGGTTTACAGGAAAAATGCTATACATTTTACAAGAAAATTCTGGCAGCAATTCTGCTAACAAAACCCCGTAAAATACAGCTTTTACAGGTTTCCATTCAAATAGCTTGATGAAATATATTTTACATTAAGTATTAAGTTTGATTAAATCAATTCTAATTACAAAATAAAAAAAAATAGAACCTCTTTTCTAGCCACTCATTGGTATATTTTGCCTGTAAGAGATGATGACGGCTAGAAAATCATACAAAAGCATAGTCATTTATAGCTCCCTCATCAGGCAAAAGTATGTTTAACATGTTCAATACCACCGTCTGAGGCGATCGATCGACTCTTTTTGAGTACGCCAAACAGGCCAATGCGCATTCGTCTCCTTTGACATATAGAAACAGAGGACGTTTTTTAGTTTTTGCAAACAGACCAATCACTTTATAATTAAATTTGACATGGAAAACAAAGGATACTTGAATTGAAAGCGTACTTAAAATGAAGAACGTTTCAATGTCCACTATGTACACATAAAATCATTTTCCTAAAATGTTTCAAATTTTAGATATGCAAGTTCGTAATTCTCTAAAACTTCAATCGCCGATATCTCGAAATGTGACTTTTGGTCGATTGGCCTGTTTGGGAGATTCGTGACGATATCATGTTTAACAGAAGCGGCTAGGGGGCCGACCAGGTAACCTCGGCAATCAGGAAGATAATGGCATATGTGTGCGCTTTATTCCGTTAATGTACTTATTGAAGTATTACAAAAAACGATCTTCTGCCAGCTCGAGTTGTGTGGCATTAATCTAAAGATCGTGGTTATTCCCACTACTGACGCAAAATTTTAATCTATTATTATGGACTTAAAATTGCAATAGAAACTTCAAAGTTGGCTAAACTGCGATTCACACAGTAAGTATAGGGGTACCTGGACGACCCCTAACCGCTTGTATAATTAACAACAAGGTTCGATCGCTAATAACCTCGTCGTTCCCAGGGACCACAGATTTTACCGTAAGTGGTAAAATGTTGGTATCAGAAGAAAGCTAATATTTTTTTCTCATTTATCCTATGAAATCTTAGGGCTAAAGATGGTTTTTTTTTTTTTTTTTTTTTTAAATTGAGCGTTTTTTTTTTTATAAATTTAATTGAAGTTAAGCAATAATTAATTTTACAGAGTACTCTATGGAGGATTACAAAATCACGTTTTAGCTCTCACTTTGAGATTTGGGTTTTCGGGTTAAGGCCATTATATCAAGATGAAAACTTTAAAAGACTTAATCGAGTCATCCCCCTTGAACAAATTACCGTAAAGAACGGAAAATAAGCATTCGAATCCAAAATAATAATAATATATATGACCCCCCCCCCCGACTAAAAAGTCAATCTAAATAGTGATTATTTCGGTTTTCCTCATTATAAAATGGTGCGAGGTGCAGCGTTTAATTATATTAAATATTCTATATACATACGGGAGGTAAATTAGTGTAGGGTGTCAACTTATGTTTAATTGACCTGTAAACCATCTACCCCTACCAAGCTATCGAAATTGCAAATGGCCCATATATCAGTTTTATGTTCATAATAGATATGTTATTAACATTAGCGAAGAACAGGACCCATACGCTCTCACTCCTACCTTCTAACCGCTGATAAAATTTGGCGAGAATTTGGCCGCGCTCTTGGGTCTTCTTCTAAGCACTTTGTCATGCAGTGGTGAATGTCTTCGCTGACTAATTCTCTTGGAACTTTGGGTCGGAACGGGGGATCTCTTCCAGCTTTCAGCTCTTCAATGGCATCTTTAAAAGAATGATTAAAACCTCATAAATTATATACCATGAACAATTCCTATAAACCAAAATAAGGAATGCTTTCAGGAGGCAAGAATAGTCAAAATAATTGTACATCAGTATTGTGTGGTTTTTATTTCTATCGCGATATTTTCACAAGAATTAACAGTTTGCATGTTTTTCGGTCAGTATATTGTGCCAAAGTCCGATAATTTTCCAAATTTCTGAAATGTCCATTTTGTTACATTGGTCTTGTCCTTTCTTTTAACACCACTTAAATTCCACTATAATATCTTACGGTGTATCAATACCTTGCATATTAAGGTCTACGCCTTCCTCTTCGTATGGCCCCATTTGAGTGATGATAACTTGTAATAACAGACCAACAGCATAGATATCGCCTTTCTGTGATGGTGGTAGTGTAGGGCTGCGAAGATGTTCAGGTGCTTTCCAAAGCGGTCCTAATGATGATTTATGCAACAACATAGAATTACAAAAAGTATTAGTGGTAAATTGATGACAAAGCGAATTACTAGTGGCGTGCCCGGAGGATGACCGTAGGCCTCCTCCGGATCTGGCAATATTGTCGCTTATATTAACGATTTGGCTATTTTCGCCCCTTGCAAATCCTGGTTACTCCACTGCATATTATAAAGTAGCCACTCGCTCACGTAACAGAGCTGTTCTGAGTAAAATGTTATTGTAGCCTTAAAGGTGCATTTCGTGATTCCAGCACCTTCTGTTTTATTCATGGTTCACTAGATATGCTTGAGAAAACCTTATTCACAAAATTTGAGTTGATCTTGATCTTGCGGTTTTGTGTTATGAGCAAATACTTGTTTCCCACGGTCTCATAGCCACTGTACTGTAATTTCTGTCCGAAAATTGCGAATTTCTTACAGATGCGACCAAATTTGCATGTAAGATTTGGTACACATGGATTACTAAGGTTAGCGGTTCGGATGATATAAAAATCTCAACTTTTTTCAGGTAAGTCGGGGGGACGAGGCTGTGGATCACGATTGGCGAAAAAATCTACAGTCTAGGAGTAATAGCATGAATAGCTCCAGGTTTAAAATTTCAGGAAAGATGCTAATGAGTATGACAAAACACACCAAAAATCACCCTTGGGGGTAAGGTTTGTACAGAGGTAAACTAAAAATCTTAAAGTGTTTCAATTATAAGCCAACCCATTCATGCATGCAATCCTGATTAGGCGTGAAATTTCATGACCGTGGATTGGCCGCCTCATGGCTTGATCTGCAATCAACGTTATTTAAGGACGTGTACAGCTAGAGCAAGTTGTCCCTGCTACATCAAGCCCAAGTAACCATTCATTTCCTGTTGCATAAATCGTTCCAGCTGGCTTCAACTGCCCCTGGCTTGGGACGGTCGGCGGCGGGTTGAGTGCTTTGTTCTCGGGAACCCTTCCCTCTCCAGTGCAGCAACTATCTTGACAGCGGAATCATTTTTAGGAGTTAAACTTTTTCGGAGTAGGATCTGTTGGTATAAACCAACGAGCCAAGTCCTACCCCTAATGTTACCTTGAAAACCCATTTGTTTGGGGCCTCCAAGGAAGGCATTGCACTGCAAGAACATATTCGTATATGCGAAAGCATTCAGGGTAAGACTGGTCAGGATTCTATACCTACTTGGGAACCGGTCTCATTTAGCCTTAATCTAAATAACTGGTGGAATGAGTGGGCGACTTATCAATTGCCAACTTCCAAATGGCTTTGAATTTCTTACCAGCCACAAAGTGTAGGTGGCTCTGAGGGCTGTCCTCGCCACAGAATCCAGTGCCTTATTGATCTGTTTCCTAGTTAGGCCAAAGAACTTGAAGCAGGATCGGGGTGTAACGTTTGTGAATCCTTTTGATCCAACCTCCATTTGTTTAGGGCCTCCAAGGAAGGTCTTGCACTGCTAGAACATCTTCGTATATGCGAAAGCATTCAGGGTAAGACTGGTCAGGATTCTATACCTACTTGGGAACCCGGTCTCATTTAGCCTTAATCTAAATAACTGGTGAATGAGTGGGCGACTTATCAATTGCCAACTTCCAAGTGCTTTGAATTTCTTATTTCTTCCAGCCACAAAGTGTAGTTGGGCTCTGAGGGCATGTCCTCTGCCCAGAATCCATGCCTTATTGACTGTTTCTGTTAGGCCAACGAACTTGAAGCAGATCGGGGTGTAACGTTTGTGAATCCTTTTGATCCACCTCCATTGTTTAGGTCCCTCCAAGGAAAGGTCCTTGCACTTCTAGAAAGAACATCTTCGTATATTCGAAAGCATTCAGGGTAAGACTGGTCAGGATACAATACCTACTTGGGAACATCGGTCCTCATTTAGCCTTCATCTAATACTGGTGGAATGAGTGGGCGACTTATCAATTGCCAACTTCCAAATGGCTTTGAATTTCTAACCAGCCACAAGGTGTAGGTGGCTCTGAGGGCTATCCTCGCCCAGAATCCATTGCCCCTTATTGATCTTTTTTCTAGTTAGGCCAAAGAACTTGAAGCAGATCGGGGTGGTAACGTTTTGTGACTCCTTTTGATCCAACCTCCACAGGGAAGTATTTCAGTTCCCTCCCGGTTGCTTGTCCTTCCTGAGCAGGTCTTCGTACTTTAACTTTTCCTGAGGTTCTACTACCGCAGGTACCACAGCGTAATCAATGATGATGGCCCTGCTACTCTGATGGTGAATAGACTGTGATGCCTGGTCTTCTTGAGATTCAATTTCAGGAGGGAACATAACTGGGCATTACTTTATCGCACACGACTTTCCAATCCTCACAGTTTCTGATAGTCCCTTTTGTATTGGTTCCCCACCAGTCTGCATTGCTGTATTTCCTTCCACCTTCTGTGCTGCTGGGTGTCTTGCTATGACGCTACTAGGGATGAAACTATATTATGGACGACCATAGCGTACCTCCAATTGTAACAAGCCGTTCTTAGGGAATATTGGCATCAGTTAAGATGTGCCGCATAGTGCCAATGAATGTTGTAAACCACAGAGAGGAAACAACTGGGCTAGTGGATGTTTATTTCCCACCTCTTTAAGTTGGCAGGCGAAGGCAGAGATCTTGGATTGTGTTCAGGTTCAGGGGGTGAAAAATAAAATAAAAAGTGTGCTAATGAAACAAATGAAAAAAATTATAATTATTGCATTTTTCATTCAATAAATTTCCGGTCAAAACAATGCGCTCTGTGAATGAATGTTGTTAGTAAGCATGCATCCACTACTCGCAGACGCGCTACGCGATCACATTAAGTTACGCGAATTAAAAGGGCGCCGTAAAATAGTACCTCTGAGCGCCGTAAAAAATGTACTTCTGAAAATGAAACTATTACGGGTGGGCGTGGCTTAGGGGTAGTATTTACGGTTGGCGCCGATTTCTCGCCGCATAGTTGAACCATTTTTACTCACTTGATAGAGATTCAACCAATAAACAATTCTTAAATTTATTAAATGAAGGATATAATTTGCCCTATCTATGGACAATAGGTTTAATCGACCAAGTAACAGCAATGTTTGTAAAAAAGTTAGGGCCTGGTATCTTGAAACTAGGTTCGGCCTGAATGTTACACACTGGGGCAATTGTATCTGTAAGAAGCATTCATTCAATCCACCATGTGACCCTTCCGTGTAACCTTTTCAAGGACTAAAGATAGTCACTAGAATGCGTCGGCCTTCAATTACGGTTTGCTCTAGAAATGTACAATGGAAGGTACAAATTTGCACTAAATGCATACCGAGAGAGCACCATTTGGTCCATTTTATAGACATTGCTTCATTTTCTTGACCTTTCAAAAAAAAAAAAGTTTTTATCACCTTAAATAGCTATTGAAACTTAATTGTCCGTTAATGAGACAAAATTATACATTATTTTATAATCAGTGTCATAAAGTGAGAGTTATTGCATATTTTCATGAGGATGGTACGGATGTGGGGTTCAAACCTTGGCCATGTGGAGACTAGACTTTGTTGCCACTATGTACGGTCCACCTGGACCAAGGGCCAAAACCACCTCAAAAAAACACGGCATTCAAACTTCCTGAATTAACATAGGGACAATCATGTGAACTTGATTACAAATTTTAGGAAAACAAAGTATTTATTTTAATTGTGTGGTTAAATCCATCTCATTCAAACATCGATTAGGTATCAATAATCAAAGATCAATCTATAATAAAGTCATTAATTAATGAAATAACTAAAAATTATTACATGGTGTGTGCACGCGACCGGCGGCTGCCATGCAAGATTACATTTAAGATGCCGAACTTGCAAGAGTCCTGGCGAATATTCGAGCGCAAAACTCCAATTTTCCAATAGTGGGACGTCTCCACGGGAGATTGTCCTTTATGAAAAACCAGCTCCTAATGAACGCCCGAAGTTGGAGTTCGACTAAAATTAATAGTCCCAAAAGTGCTGGTAGCTGTTTATCCTTGGATACTCAGAGGCCACGAAATACGGCAACCGAACACGGCGTACACAATCGGACGAAAAACTGATGGGGCTGAGACTACTATGACAATGTCCACTATAGGAAGACAATGTTTTTAACTGTCCCACTGTCATCTAATTGCGCAAACAAAATGGAAGTCAACTATGCTTGGGAAAATCTGCTAATAACTTGGAGCATGATGGTTATGTAACTCTTGGACTCATTTCTCTCACCAGAGCTTTATTATATCCTCTCCAACCAATACTAGAAGGATCTGGTCCTCTCTACATGAGTCAAGTGCTAAATATAGTCCATTACCTCATTTAAATCTAGGAAATGCCTTCTATATCCACATGTACGGAATAGATGTTAGGATTTCATAGCAAGGCTACTCACTGACTGTGTATTATGCAGCAGTGGCGCCACCATGATTAAGAGAAGGTTCAGTGAGCAACATTTCTACTGAAATCACTAAGGTCCAGGTACATTCCAGAAGTTTCCCCGCTATTCTGAGCTCTTCTGAGAACTTCTGTTATTCTAATTGCTTTGACACACACAGTTAGGCACTCAACAGGTATATTTGATTACATTATTCACACAATTTATACTATTTTATGATGCTTAATTTATGACTTAATCTTACTTCAAAAATGAAATAAATCATTGCTAATTTCTTGGGGCGTAAACCAACCCTCCCTTAAAAGAAAGAAAGTTTGATTGAAAAGGCGCAAATTTCGTTACCTATTTAAGGCTTCTTAACATTTTAAAACTTCATATACATTTAACTTGTTCACAAGTTACATTTTCCCTTTTAAAAGCTTTACTTGTTTTGATTAACTACACAATTATGGATAAGGCATCAGCCCTCACATATCTTTGCCTTTGATGTGTCTGATGTATAGGTGTATCTTGCAAGGTTTCAAACTTCCACCTCACAGCATGATTCTTGTTTTTCATCCTGCGGATGAAGGTGGAGGGGGTGTGATCTGTGAAAACCAAGCACTGGGTGCACTGTGGTGCCCCAAATATACATCAAAATTGCCCTAATGCCAAAATCAGAGCAAGGCCCTCCTTCTCAATATGGGAGTAATTTCTTTGGGTGTTGTTAAACACTTCTTGGAGAAAAAAATTATAATTATTTTATGCATTTTCATTCAATAAATTTCACGTCAAACAATGCGTCCCTGTGAATGAATGTTGTAGTAAGCCTGCAAACCACTACTTCGCAGACGCGCAAAACGCGATCGCAGTAGTTACCGCGAATTAAGCGCCGTAAATAGTACCGCCTTCTGAGCCCGTAAATAGTACTCTGAAAATGAACTATTTACGGGTGGGGGTGGCTTAGGGGTACTATTTAAGGATGGCGCCGATTTCTCGCCGCATATTTGACCCATTTTATCACTTGAATAGAGATTCAACCAATAAACAATCTTAAATTTATTAATGAGTATATAATTTGCCCTATCTATGGACATAGTTTAATAGACCAGTTAACACAAATGTTTTGGTAAACATGTTAGGGCCTGGGATCTTGAACCGTGTCGGCCTTACTGTTACACACTGGCAATTGGTATCTACTGTAAGAAACATGCATTCCAATCACCATGTGACCTTCGTGGTAGTACTTTTTCAGATAAAGAAGTCACTAGAATGTCGGTCGGGCTTCAATACGGTTTGCCTCTACGACTGTACAATGGAAGGTACAAATTTGCACTAAATGCATACCGAGAGAGCAACATGTTGGTAACATTTTCCAAGTTTCATATACCAGAGTTGGCCGTCATTCTTACCTTTCAGTTTGTTCACCTAATAGCTATTGAACTAATGTCCGTAATAGACAATTTACATTATTTTATAATCAGTTTCAATAAAGTGAGAGTTCTTGCATATTCCATGGGGTGGATACTGATGTGAGGCAGTTTCAATCCGTGGCCATTGGAGACCTAGGCCTTTGTTGCCACTATGTACGCACCACCTTGACCAAGTTCAAAACCACCTCTAAACGACGGATTCAAACTCCTGAATAACGAGACAATACAACACTGTTAAACTTGATTACAAATTTTAGAGAACAAAGTATTTATTTTAAAGTGTGTGTTTAAAATCAATCTCATTCAACATGATTAGGTATCCAATAATCAAAGATCATCTTAATAGTCATAATTAATGAACTACCTAAACTTACTACCTGGTGTGTGCCGCGACGCGGGCTGCAGGACAATATTAACAATTAAGATGCCGACCTTGCAAAGAGATCCTGGCGAATATTCCAGCGCAAAACTCCCAATTCCATAGTGGGACGTGTCCACGACGACTTTTCCTTACTGAAGAAAAAACAGCTCCTAATGACTCCCGAAGCTTGGAGTTCGCCTAAATATAAAGTCCAAAAGTGCTGTATCTTGTTTATTCCCTTGGATAACTCAGAGGCCCACGATATACGGAAACCGAACACGAAGCTACACAATCGGACGAGAACTGATGGAGCTGAGACTACTATGACAATGTCCACTATAGAAGACCAATTTTTACTGTCACTGTCACTACGCTTGGAACAACGGGAAGTCCACTATGCTTGGAAACTCGCTAATAACTTGGAGTCATGATGGTCTTAATGTACCTCTGACTCATCTTCTCTCACCAGAGCTTTATATATCCCTTCATCAAAACAATACTAAAAGATCTGGTCCGCTCTACATGAGTCATGTGCTAAATATATCCATTACCTCATAATCTGGAAATGCCTCTATATATTCACATGTACGCATAAAAAGAGTTATGAGTATTATTTCATAGCAGCTACTCACTGACTGTGTAAATTATGCATCAGTTGCGCCCCTATGATTCACAGAGTTCAGTGAAGCACTTCTAATGAAATCACTAATGTCCAGGATACATTCCATGCCAGAATTTCCCTCCTCCTCCCGGCTGTTCTGAGCTCTTCTGAGATCTGCTGGTTCATTCTATTTGCGTTACACACACCATGTATGCCCACAAACCAGGTATATTTGTATACAATGATTTGACTAATTTTATAATATTTATTTATGGCTAATTTTATGGGAATTAATCTTACCTCAAATGAATAAATCATTGCTATTCTTGGGGCTGTAATAACACCCTCCCCCTTACAGAAAATAAGTTGGATTGAAAATCAAATTTTCGTTACCTATTTAAGGCTCTTAACATTTTTTACAACTTCATATAGAACTTGTTTCACCAATGTTACACTTCCCCTTTTAAAGCTTTACTTGTTTCTGATTATCTACACAATTCTGGATAAGGCAGCAGCCATCACATTAGCTTGCCCTTTGATGTGTCTGATGTCTAGGTTGTACTCTTGCAATGTCAAACTTCCACCTCACCCGCCTATGATTCTTGTTTTTCATCCTGTTGATGAAGTGTGAATGGGTTGTGATCTGGTGAAAACAGCACTGGTTGCACGTGGTGCCCAAATATACATCAAAATGCCCTATGCCAAAATCCGAGCAAGACACTCCTTCTCAATAGTGGAGTAATTTCTTTGGTCTTGTGTTTAAACTGCTTTGGAGAATACGAAATAGGTGGTCACTTCCCGTCCTCTTCCCTTCTTGCAATAAGACTCCACCACACAACCCTATGGCACTATCTATGGCCAACTTGAATGGGTTCTGAAAGTCTGGTGTAATCAGAACCGGTTCACTAGCATCATGGCTTTGATTTTTTGGAAACAATTTAGGCATTCCTGCTACCCAAACAAATTTGACATTTTTGGCTACAATTTGTAAAGGGACTGGCAATAATCCGAAAATTTGGGACAAAACTTCCTGTAATATCCCGCCATGCCTAAGAATCTCTGAAGTACTTTCCTGGTACTAGAGCGTGGGGAAACTTCCTATGCTTTCAACTTTTTAGCCTTGACAGGCTTGACCTGGCCTTGACCTACTACAACTACATGGCCTAAATGAGTGACTTAGGCATGGCAAAACTCACTCTTGACTAATTTTACTGTCATGTTGTTTTCTGACGACTTCTGAACAAGCGATGGAGCTGCCCAGTTGTTCCAGACTGACTGTACACATCAAATCATCAACAAAGGCTGTCACATCCTTTTATGTCAGCAACCTATAATGATTTACCATTCTTGTGGAAGGTTCTGGTGCGTTTTTCATACCGAAGGGCAATAACCCGCTCTGAAAAGCCCATCCCGGCCCGTGCAAAATGCCTGAAATTGTCTTTTGCAACGATCAGTAAGGGGAACCTGCCAATACCCCTTCAAAAGGTCAAACTTGCTGACGGGTACTTTGAATTGCCAATTTCGTCATGCAATCATCCATACGAGGTATTGGAAATGAATCATCTTTGAACTTGATTTACCCTTCCTGAAGTCGCCCCAAACCTAAGGGTACCATCAGGTTTTGGAACCCAAATACAGGAATTCCATTCACTTTTGCTTGATGCAATGATTTGATTTTCCAACATGTACTCTATCTCTTTGTTGAGAAGTTCTTTCTTCCTTCATAGGATTTACTCGTGTAAGGGTTGCTGTTTTAAAATCGGGTGCACAATCACCCCACATCAACATCATATAATCCGCAGTGGTTTCTAACTAGGGACATCGATGAAAAATATCCTCAATTCATGAATCAAACTCCTGAGTTCACACGTTGAATTTTCTGAAAGATGGTCTAAGTTTTTGTATCCAAATCTTTGAGAGCACATCCTTAATTTTGCAACTTGATTGGATAGTCATGCCTTCTTGTCATCATTGTTTGAATTTGAACATCTTCAAATTCAGGGGATTGTCATTCTCTGTGTACTGTTTATCATCAAGAACTTATTACATAGCACATCTGGTTTTGCACTTGCCAATGTCACTTCTATCTACATACTCTTTCAACATAGTTACATATGGGCACAATTGCCTACTCTGACGCCGATCTGGCGTTTGACTATGTAGTCACTTCATTACTTGACCTACTGTTAGGACCATGGTATCTGGCCTGCAGTGGATGTCCCAGCAGGGATTTGAAACAAGACTAACACTTGGTCTCCTGGCCTAGAAAGACCCTACTCTTGCCTCTTGGTCATCACCACTTCTTTCATTTTTGGTCTGATCTTGCCTTCAAATTCCCCCCTGGCAATTTTCATGGCCCTATGAGGGCCTATACTTTTAATTATCTGGAAACATAGTCCAAAAGGTGGTGTCAGTTTCATCAAATCATTCACCATTTTCTCCTTTAGGAGTTTAAAGGGACCGCGAACCTTTTCCCCAAAAACTCAATGGGACTGAAACCTAGGGTGTCCTGAACTTCTTTCCCTTGCAGCAAACACTAACAAGTGAACTCCCTCATCCCAGTCACTTCTCTCAAATTCCCAAACATAAGTCCTAATCATATTCTTCCGAGTTTGATGGAATCTCCTAAAGGCTCCTTGGGACTCGCTGGTAATGCAACTGGACAAATACTGGTTATCATCTAGGATCCCTACTCATACGATCCACGATTGCTACATAGGCCAGATGTAAATTTGACCCCTGATCTGACTGAATGACTTAGGTACGCCTACAAGAGTGAAAAAACTTGGTCAAAGCCTTCACTACAGTTTCAAGCCTTAATAATTCCTTACGGGTATGGCTTCAGGGAAACTAGTAGAGGCACAATGATAGTACGTAGGTACTGATTACCTGACTAGTCCGCTAGTGAGAGGTCCCTACAAAGTCAACTATGACCCTACCAAATGGCTCTCCGAATGCCGGTATCGGTTTCAGAGGACCTGGCGGGATTTTCTGATTAGGCTGCCAACGACCTTGACAGTATGACAAGATCTCATATTCTCGAAACACAACATCCTTTCTAGTGTAGGCCACCACAAGTGGTTCAAAAATCCTATCAAAAAATGTGTCCTCTTGACTCCTAAATGTCCTGCCATGGACTATCATGGGCAAGCTGATGACTCCCTGTGATAACACCTTTGGAGCTACTACCTGATGAACAACTTTCCACTCATCAGTTGCCGGAGCATCAGGTGGGCTCCATTTCCTTCCTCATCATCACACCATTGTGTTCACGCCTGATCTTTATAGGTTTTGGTTCAACTTTGTCACCATCAGCGACACTGAATGCCCTCCCAAACAAATGGTTCAAAGTCTTCCTAACCTTCTCATACCTTTTCCCTCAGACTCAACATCTTTCTGTTTAATAGCCTGGGAACTACCTTGTGGTGTTACTGGCCAGCCAACCTTGGGAGCAGACCTTCTGCTTCATGGCCATGTGCTTTCCCATCAACTTCCACAGCTTGCCATAACATGACCTGAATCCTTGCAATATGGGCAAGTATATCTGACTTAAAACAGTCCCTGACTTTTGGTTTGGCATAGAATACCCTTATTCCCTGACTGGGAACTGCTGACTATTTCCCTTCTTTAGTAACGCACCATAACTTTGAATGATCTACTCTTGGTAAGGCTATTTGAGTTAACACTCTTTAATTCTTACTTTGACTTATTAGGCCCACCTGTACTATTGCTGGAACTCTCACTTATTGTGAGGGCGTATCATTCTGTCTATTGTTGCTGTGCTGCATTTTTCAATCGTTTGATATTCGCGGGTTCATCCAAATGAGTTTTAATAGTGCATAATGCACTGTTGGAATTGCTCAATTAAAACCAACTGCGTAAGTTTTATTGAAGTCTTGTTTCACTTCCTTGAAGTGAGCCACCTATCCACCATTTGTTCTTGAACTCTAGCAAACTCGAACATGAGTTTGATCTGCAAGTTTTTTCGCAGTCCGAAATTTTTGCCTATAACGCCTCAGGCACTAACTCAAAGGCCTTAAGAATAGACGGCTTTACTACTTCATAATCACTACACTGATCAGTGATAGGGCGAGTAGACTCCTCTATGCTGTCCCAATAAACACATTCGGATAGCAATGTTTTTCCATTGCTCTTTAGGCCACTCATACTTTCGGCAATCTTCTCGAAGTGCAAAAATACTTGTCAACTTCTGATTCCCTAAATGTTGGAACATTTATGTTTCGGTTGGCATCAAAACCCTGTAGGTGCGGAGTCCTGATGTTCCCTTTTCTAAAACTTTTCTTGTTCTAATTTTGTTTTGGCTTCAATTCTTCCACTTCATCTTTCCCCCCTTTCCTCCATTTGTACCCTAATCTTCTTTTTCCTTTTGTCCCATTTTATCTGTCATCTTTTTCTTTTTGTTCGCATTTGTAATTGGCATCAGTTCTTGTGTTTTAGTGGCCTTTTCTATGCAAGTTTTCCTCTTTTTCCTAACTCCCGCTCTAAGCCCAACCTTATCTGCCTTCCTTTCCCCTTTTCTAACTTTTTGCTGTTCTAAAACCAACATATCTTGTCTGTTCTTTCTCTTCTCTTGTGCATTTGTAATTTGGCCATTTCTACTTGCAATTTGCATCTCCAACGTTTCATTTTCAAAGCCCTATCTGACTCATCCGAATTTCACTAAATTTTTCCAAACATTCCCTCGCACTAGTAAACATCTTCCGCCTAACCAGATGTGTTTCACTGGTTTTTTAATTTAACTGTTTTCTCAATAATGCTTCCTAACTTCCATCCATAATACTTCGGTCGGCCAATTCCATTAAGTCCGGCTATTTGAGCACATCAAACTTCTCCCCGTAACATCTTTGACAAACTCCTCTGCGTTAACAGCCATAGTGTATAAACACTCCTATCAACACATTCAATATATTAGCACAGATATCAAAATAAACACACATCAAAAATTTTGTTTCAATAGTTTAAAACTGTATTTTTTTTTTAACAAGTGTATTCCCGGACTCACCCCCATTTGTTACGGTCACCCTGACCAAGGCCAAAAACCACCTCAAACTACGGATTCAAACTCCTGAATAACTAGAAATCACTGTGAACTTTGATTACCAAGTTTAGAACAAAGTATTTATTTTAATGTGTGTGTTTAAATAAATCAATCTCATTAAACATCGATTAGTAATCAATAATCAAATATCAATCTATAATAAAGTCATTAATTAATGCAAACTACTAACTTACACCTGGTGTGTGCCGCGACGCGGGGTGCAGCAAGATTACAACTAAGATGCCGAACTTGCAAATAGTCCTGGCGAATATTCCCATCAGCGCAAAACTCCAATTTCCAATTAGTGGGACGTGTCCACGGACGACTTGTCGTTACTGAAGAAAACCAGCTCCTAATGACTCCCTAAGCTTGGAGGTCGACTCACTATAAAGTCCAAAAGTGCTGTAGCGTGTTTATTTATAATTATCCTTGGAATAACCAAGGCCACGAAATACCGGACGAAACCGAACCCGGCTACAAAATCGGACGAAACTGATGGTATCCGAGACTACTATACAATTCCAGCTATAGGAATACAATGTTTACTGTCACTGTCAATAACTTGGAACAACTGGAAGGCACTATGCTTGGAACCTCTTGCTAATAACTTGGAGCATGATGGTATGTAAACTCTGACTCATCTCTCTCAACCATAGCTTTAATATCCCGATCCTCCAAACAATACTAGAAGGATCTGTCCTCTCTACTGAGTCATGTGCTAATATAGTCCATACCTCATAATCGGAAATGCCTCTATTTGTGTCCACATGTATCTGCATATTTTAGGATTTCATAGCAGCTACTACCACTGCTGTGTAATTATGCAGCAGTGCGCCCACTATGATCAGAGAGTTCCGTTAGCACATTCTAAATGAAATCACTAAGGTCCCGGTACATTCCAGAAGTTTCCCCGCTTTTCTGAGCTCTTCTGAGATCTTCTGGTTCAGTCTATGTGCTTTATTACACACACCAGTTATGGCACACAAACCAGGTCTATTTTTTGTATACATTATTTCGACTAATTTATAATATTTTATGTGCTAATTTATGACTTACTTAATAACTTACCAAAATGAAATAAATCATTTGCTATTCTTGGGCGTAACAACTACAAAAACAAAGTTTTACAAGTACTGCAGAGAATCGTCTTAGACTTGAAACTGATAAATTCATTTTTTACATTGTGGTCTGTTAATGAAAAAAACCAATGTCGTGGTTGGCCGGGGGTAAATAAACTCATAATCCGCTTTGCGCTAATCCCTGGTACAAAGGGTGGATGGCCATAAAAAACTTAATTTTACTGCTATGGGTGGCCTTAATATAAGGATGAGGCGTTTATTTCTTCTATGCGTTATTAATGTATAATATTTTGCAGACTCAAGGTAAGTTGTTAAGTTGTGTAAGATTCAGAATGCGGTGGATCATCCAATTGATTACATGAAGCCATGATTAGTTTTGGTAGTAAAAATTCTCAAACTATCTGGTTATAAATATGGTATTTTAGGTATATACCTATTTTCCTAGCAATATTACTGTACATCTAATAATGAGTAATACACCAAAAAACCAAGATACTTTTTTAGCCGTTGGTGCATTACAAAAAATCCACATCTCAGCGTGAAATTGACAGACCTAAACTTTTAAGGAATCCTCACTATATTTTAAAATCTACTGTATTCCTCCTGGAGCCGGCAACAAGTTGCTGTGTACACAATCAGCGTCAATTTCCTAACTTTTGAAATTTTGACCAATGTCTAAACCTTCCCATCACTCTGTTTGCATGTTCACCCTTTCATCATGGTGAACTTTTAATACGTTTATTCTATGCTGTTTAAAAGAACAGTTCCCAAAGTTTGTTTCTATTTCAATTAACGACACTATCAGGCTTGCTAAATCAGCAATCGAAAAAATCATCAAAAATCAATTTTAGCATGTACTTAACAAGTCAGGTATCCTCACATGCCCCTGCAAATTCCTAATACCAGAATCGACCTATAGGACAGAATCTGAGATTGTTTAGCATTACTGTCCCGAACGGACACTTACTAACAACACGTAATTGAATCGAGAATCGTATCTTGGAACAGCTGCCTGGCCGTTTTTGTCCTTTTCTTTCAATTCTATCTATAAGCTGGAAAGGTAGCTATAGAATTCCTTACAAACTTATCCTTTCCTTTGTAAGCTATTTCCAAATTTCAAATATTTTCAACTCACCACTGATAGTGTCTTAATGGTGTATTAAGCTTTTTATTAGCCTACATTTAAATTAAGCACTTTGTTCACACCCAACAATAGAAACAATTTGATCCCTTTTTTGAAAAAAAATCGGAACAAAATTATGAAACTCCCTGAATGAACTTTCAACCATTATACATATAATACTAATATTTTGATTCAAGAACTTGATGGAGAACACGATCAAAATGTAAGCGAGAGGAAGGAATTGAAAGGTGGGAGCATAAAACTTTTAAAAGGAGACATTTCATAAATCTGAGGAATGTGATTTTTTAAACGGAAGCGAATGGAAACGCGTTTTTTTTTTTTTCAATAAAAAGTTGACTTCCTCAACCTCCGGTGTAAACAATGAAGCGTTTCCCAAGTCCGAAAACAATATATTGATCGATTTGTTCCAGGCTCCCTATACATAGATTGTGGGGAATTAAAAAGCTGGATAAATCATTTATACTAGGCCGATTGTCTCCAGAAGGAAAAAGCACCGGAAAACTCCAAAAATATGGCTTCAAAATCGCGGGCCCGTACATGTTGTACGGTTTTGTACGGGTCCTATGACAAGCTTGTTACCAATAAAAGAAAACATTTTCGATTGAAAAAAAACAAAGTTTTGTTGATAATCGGCCGAGAAACCTGGTTTTTTTATTTATAAACCAGTCGAAAAAAAAACTAGGGGCCGTATTCTCAAACATTGTTTAAATAGACGGTGTTAAGGCCTAAACTGTGTTTAGCTAAACGCACAGGCACATGTTTAAAAGCCCGCAGTTAAATATTTTAACGAGGCGTTTAGCTAACCCACCGGTTTATTTAAAAACGCCGTAAATATCATCCATCGACTGTGACTTATCTTCGCTTATAATATTAGGGCGTGCGAGTGAAACAATATTAGTAGGTAATCCCTTCGTAGTTTTAAATTCTACGCAGGAAGTCTTCGGGCAAATTTCCAAGAATGTTGCGTATGCAAGGAGCTTTTAGAATATTTGTTCATGGAGAAAAATACCGGGCCGATTTAAAACTGTGGCATGTGTCGCTGTGTCTGCATTATAAATTCAATGCTATAAAGCAAAATAACACGAGCATACATAAAGAAAAGGAAAAATGGACGAGAAGAAATCAACCTGAGACTTCGGAAACGCAACTATAACTACATTTTCAGTCACTGTTTCCAGTACTCATCTTTTTTGGACATTTGACACTATATCCTTCCAGTGCTGGGCAGCAACCACGACCATAATATATATATATAGATATCTCTATATATATATATATACGATATATAATAATATATATATCATCTCAGATATATCTATACTTTTATATATACATCTATATATATATATATATATTATATATATATATATCTATATATATAATATCTATATTTTATATATATATATCTATCTACTTCATAATATTTTCCACTTAACCATGAAAAAAATTATAATTATTGCATTTTCATTCAATAATTTCACTCCAACATCGTCTCTGTGAATGAATGTTGTAGTACGCATGCAATCCACTACTCTCAAATGCAGACGCGCTACGCGACGCAGTAAGTTAGGCGAATTAAGCGCCGTAATAAGTAACTCTGAACCGTCAATAGTACTTCTGAAAATGAACTATTACGGTGGGCGGGCTTAGGGTCTTTAACGGTGGCGCCGATTTCTCGCCGCATATGACCATTTTTTAATCACTTTATATAGATTCAACCAATAACCATCTTAAAATATTAATTGAGTATATAATTTGCACACTATCTAGGACAATAGTTGAATAGGCCAGTTAACAGCAATGTTTTGTAAACATGTTCGGGCCTGGTATCTTGAACTAGGTCGCCTGACTGTTCCACACTGGCCATTGTAATCTGTAAGAAGCATTCATTCAATCACCATGTTACCCTTTCAGTGTCTACTTTTCAAGACCAAGATAGTCCCTGAATGCGTCGGCTTCATACGGTTTTGTTCTAGAAATGTACAATGGAAGGTACAAATTTGCACTAAATGCATACGAGAGAGCAACAATTTGGTACCATTTCCATGAGACATTGCTTCCTTCTACCTTCAGTTTATCACCTAATGCTATGAACTAATTGTCCCGTAATGATACAAATTATACCTTTATTTTATACTCAGTTTCAATAAGTGGGAGAGTTTTTTAATTGCATTTTCCATGGGTTGGGATTTGATGTGAGAGTTCAAACCTTGGCCATGTGGAGACTAGCCTTTGTTGCCACTACAAAACAAAGTTACAAAGTTACTGCAGAGAATCGGCTTAGACTTGAAACTGATAAATTCAGTTTTTACATTGTGGTCTGTTAATGATAAAAAAAACCAATGCCGTGGTTGGCCGGGGTGTCAAGAAACTCATAATCCGCTTTGCGCTAATCCCTGGTACAAGGTTGGATGGCCAAATAAAAAACTTAAGTTTAATGCGTTATGGGTGCATTAATATAAGGATGCGTTATTTCTTCTATGCTGTTATTAATGTATAATATTTTGCAGACTCAAGGTAAGTTGTGTAAGTTGTGTTAAGATTCAGAATGCGGTGATCAATCTCAAGTGATGATGAAAGCCATGACTAGTTTGGTAAGTAAAAATTCTCAAACTATCTTTGTTATGAAATAATGTATTTTAGGTATATATCTATTTCCTAGCAATATTACTGTACACTAATATGAGTATACCAAAAACTTTTTTAGCGGTGGTCATTAAAAAAATCCTACATCTCAGCGTGAATGGACAGACCTAAACCTTTTAATGAGATCTCACTTATATTTTAAAATCTACTGTATTCCTGGGAGCCTGGCAAACAAGTTGATGTGTACAAATCAGCGTCAATTCCTAACTTGAAATTTTGACCAATGTATAAACATTTCCCCTCACTCTGTTTGCATGTTTCACCCTTTCTATCAATGGTGACTTTTAATACGTTATTCTATGACTGTTTAAAAGAACAAGTTCACAAAGTTTGTTTCTATTTCAATTAATGGTGGATTAAGCATTATTTATTAGCCTACCATTTAAATTGCACTTTTGTTCAAACACAACAATAGAAACAATTTGATACACTTTTGAAAAAAAATCGGAACATTATGAAACTCCCTGATATGACGTTCAACCATTAATACATATAATAATAATAATAATAATTTGATCAAGAACATTGATGGAGAACACGATAAAAATGTAAGCGAGAGGAAGGAATTTGAAAATGTGAGGGGAGCATAAAACTTTTAAAAGGAGACATTTCATAAAATCTGAGGAATGTGAATTTTTTTTAAACGGAAGCGAAGGGAAACGCGTTTTTTTTTTTTTTTTTTTTTTTTTTTTTCATAAAAAAGTTGACTTCCTCAACCCCCGGTGTAAACAATGAGCGTTCCCATAGTCTGAAAAAATAGTTGATTCGATTGTCATGCTCCCTAGACATAGATGTGGAGGATTAAAAGAGCTGGATATCAATTTTATACTAGCCGATTGTACTCCAGAAGGAATATAAGCACCGGAACGCCAAATATGGCTTCAAAATCGCTGCCCGTACATTTAGTACGGGTTTTAGGGTCTATGACAAGCATTGTTCACAATGAAAGAGAAAACATTTTCGATTGAAAAAAAACACGTTTTTTGATATCGGCCGAGAAACCTGTTTTTTATTTATAAAACCAGGTTCGAAAAAAACTAGGGGCCGTATTCTCAAACGATGTTTAAAATAGACGGTGGTTAGGTCTAAACTGTGGTTAGCTAAACGCACAGTTGAAAACCCCGCAGGTTAAATATTTTAACGAGGCGTTTAGCTAACCACGTTATTTAAACGCCGTAAATATCATCCATCGAACTGTGACTTATCTTCGCTTATAATATTACGTGCGAGTGAACAATATTTAGGTAAGGTAATCCCTTCTGTAGTTTTAAATGCTACGCAGGAAGTCTTCGGGCAAATTTCAAGAATGTTGCGTTATGCAAGGAGCTTTAGAATATTTGTTCATGGAGAAAAATACCGGGCCTATTTAAAACTGTTGCATGTCGCTGTGCTGCACTTATAATTCAATGCTATATCAGATATACACGAGCATAAAATAGAAGAAAAGGAAAAATGGACGAGAAGAAATCAACTGAGGACTCGGAAAAGGAATATAGCAGAAATAAAGGAGATGGCTCGTCTAACCCCCGGATCTAACCACGAGTATCACATAGGCCTATAGCTGAAAATACCATGCATTTGATGAAAGCGCGAAGTTAAACACGCCTTAAACTACCCCAGGACCAAGTCTAAGTTTAACAACGTTTTAGACATGTTTAACGATGTTCGGCTAAAATTTAAACTCGTTTAAAGTTAACCGTGCTTTGAGAATTGCGTTTATTTTAGCGGGCGTTTAAATTGCGATTTAACCAGTGATTAGCGTTAAACATCGTTTGAGAATACGGGCCTATAGGTTTTTAAAAACCTAGTTTGTCGGTCGAACAACCTGGTGTTTCGATGATTTTGTTTTGTCAAAAACCTTGCTAATCGAATTTGATAACCCAATTTTTTTTTCTATTTGAAAAACTAGGTTTATCGAATCTAAAATCTAGGCTTTTGATAAGTCTAGCTTGTTCGTGGATTACCTACCTGGTTTATCATTAAAAACAAGCATGTTTTTTCGGCGAAAAATTGCCATAATGGTCTACTTAAATGGGAGTGGTTTAATGGGCCGGAAATAACACCACGTAGGTTTCAATGATTTGTCTGGATAAAGTGTATAACCTTTCAGAATGAATGGAATCATCGACAACTTTAATAAACTAGCGTGCATAAAAATCAGACTATAAGAACGTAGATATTTTAGGTTAAAATTTGTCACGTATCAAGAAGAATAAGGCCATAGCACTAATCTGATAAGCAACCCACACACGACCTAGCTGAAATACGGGCTTTCAAGCATTTTGGACATTTTGGATTCGAGTCAGCTTTTAAGTTTCCCCTTTCTTTCTTTTGTTTTATTTCATTACTGTTCATGGTTTACACAAAGCTGATAGTAACCAGGCACTTAATACGACACAAGTTATAACAAATACAATGAAAAAATGTTTTTGCCATATTCAATAATATACAAGATGATACGAGAGCACGTGTGGTCTAGTGGAAAAGCACTCGTATTATTAGACCGTTAAAATCGTGAGTTCGAGCCCCACTGTGGTCAACGTGTTTGTGTCCCTGGGCAAGATACTTAAAGCGGCACTGGCACATTTTCACAAAATATGAAATTCCTTCAATTTGCTCTCAAACGATAGTCTAGGCGATTGAAAGAATTGAGATACATTTTACACATAAAAATAACATACTCAAAAACAGTTAGGGACGTTAATAAGAGGTTAAAGACATCCAGGTAATTTGTAGGCTAACTTTTAAGTTTGCCATAATCAAACTAATGTGTATTGTAATTACCGTTAATAACATAGACTCGTGCTCATTGATATTAAAACCACAAAGGTCACAGACCGGTCAAATAGGGTGCATGCCATGGAAAACATGTATACGGCGTGCGTGTGCTTGTGTTAAACGCCATTTCCGTCGTCTGCTGAATTAAAGGCCGACTCAGAGATTTCCTGAGGAGGGCGCCCTCAATTTCCAAAAAAATCGTGTTTTTTGCATGTACATAATGCTTGTCCATATACTAATCACTGTGTGAAATTGCTAAGCTTAAATCGAATTCCTTCATATAGAAAATCACAACTTTGTTATAAAATTCCGGATCCGGAATTTTTGTTATACACAGTATCCTATGGGACGTAATACTACACATAAATGTTTACTGCATCAAAACGAAAAATCAGATTCTTCTCAAATTTCGGAATTGTGCATTTTAGGTTACTATCTTTAGTTCTAGTTGACTATTTTTCATTATTACACAAAAAAATAATATTTCGAAATCTCTGAGTCAGACTTTAATGTCGCCGGCGACATTAATTACAAAATCGTTCTGTTTACCCATAAGGACGCTGATTTGGTCTTAATCATTTCATATGAGGGCTAATGTATATAAAAGCTTTACAACCATGCAAAATATCGATTTTGAAAAATCTTGAGGGCACACTATTTTTCAAATGTGCCAGTGTCTCTTTAAAGCAATAACAGCACATTTTTGAAGAGCGCACCCAATTTTAAAAATTTGATATTTTTGCATAGTTATGTTGGTAATTGTCTAGGAAACTTTACCTGCGAATCAGAATGCTAAAAAATGCGTATTTAAATAAGCGATTTTGTAATTAGAATTGGGATCCCAGATTGTACTTTATGGCAGAGCTGGAAATACTTTAGGTTTATGTCCGTACATGATGAAATAGTGCCACCTCAAAGAAAATGACCTCTAACTTGACTTGCCTGAACCAATAAAACAATAATGGATGAGTGTATAGACACGTACATGGCGCTATTTCCCGGCAATTCCATATTGGAAGGCCGTTTCCAGCAGCCGTTGAATTATTATCGGAGATCTCCGATATTAATTATTCTAATTACAAGTTTTCGAGTTTAACCATTCACAGGTATAGTTTACTAGCCAGTTACCAATGCAACCGTGTAAAAATCTCAAATTTTTGAAAAATTGGGGGGCTCATCAGAAATAATTTATTATAATTGCTTTAATTACTGACCTCTTTTATCCTTTTGTAGATACCTGGAACGTTTAAGAAATCCTTCTGCATCTGTGGTTTAAAAAAAGAGGCTCATAATTCCCACAAGCCAGACCTATTCGCACAGTGCCAAATGCCGCGCTTTAAGTTTCGGACGCACAAGCATAAAATACATAAACAATACAAGGCCGGGGTCATAAAATACAGTGTCCGTGTGATAAGTGTTCCACTACCCATATTACCCATCTATATATTGTGTTCTCCATTGTGTGCTGAACGCAGCGCTGTACCAAAATAGCCTCGTCGACAATGTCACGGTTTATTCTTATATTTACATGGTAGCTTGGACACTCTCTCATGAGGGATCGCTCCGTTTTGTTACACCGGGCATACTTACCCGCCCTTGCGGTAGATGGCTCGTCGTCCCCGCTAGCTATGGTGATGTTAATTTCACCAGAACAGAACTCGTGTAAACCATAATCAGTCAACTGAAGTACAAATCGGCTATCAATAATGCAGTTATTCCAGTGAAGTCGACCGTGTACTCCCACTGGACAAGTGTGTAAGTAATTGATACCCTTTAGAATAAACAAACAATATGCAGGAATTAGCAGAAAGTAATAGATAATGTTGATAAAGTTAATTGTGAAATTACGTAATGGTCGTGGTTATATGGGTAGAACACCCGAACTAAACGAAAGACCAAGAAACTGAACCCCACCTTTGTCTATGCTGATAATTTCTGGATTGCTAAAGGCCTTTGAGCTACGCGCGCAGGCAGTCGCAGCTACTCTCTGTCCAAATGACTTAGATGTCCGTTTTTTATTAATTATTTCAAAAATATATAGTAAATGTGCTTTGGGGGCATGCCGGCATTGCACACAAAGCCTCGGCGCTATGGAGAAGGGTGACCCGTTCCTTTCGCCACCGTCTGGTAACCTTCGCCATCTAACAACAGCTCCCCTTTTTACAGCTGGGTGAACTGGAGGCGCCCCTGCCGGGGATCAAATTCGCAGCATTTCCAAAAATGAAAGAAAATTTATTTTTCACATTGGACCCAACAAGATCTTTGGGTTCCAACTTGAAAACAGATTTCTTCTTTTGATTTTTATTCAATTTACAATGATTTTTATTGGCAAACGACAACAAACCGGGTCCAAGTGAATACGACTTTTGATTCGGGATAATATGGGTGAGAAACCCATTCACGAATTAGGGACGCTTCAAAGCATGTTACGAACAATTATTGATTAGAGGTTAATGGCGGAATATTTTTAGCTTCGACTGCATTTGAAAGAAATCAATCCACGCGCGTTCAGTTTGACGACGAATCATGGCACAAGCCCCACAGGGGCGCGTGTCATTATGAGCCTAGTCAAACTTACGCAAGTGCATTGATTTTTTTGCTAATACACAAGAAACTAAAATATGAAGCCATTAACCTAATTCATAAACGTTATTACAGCAGTAAGCACATATTTTTACCAAAAAATCTGAATACGTCATGAAATCCAATGCAGTGATGTTTGCAACGAAATTATGCACACACCCGACCATAAAATGAATCAATCCAACGTCGCGCGTAAATGTTCTAAGCACACCGCGTACGCACCGTGCAATGACAAATATCAATGCATGATTTTCGTCCAATCATATTTCCCTCTTAAACGTTTATGAATACGGACCTTGCTCTGATTTCAGTAGTTGAGGATTAATGCAAGGGCATATACTGATACTTTCAATACAGTAGAGGTCCTGTCTATTTTATTCAATGGTTACGAACAAAAAGAGCTCTCCTGTAATACTGTTCATTCAAGTCAATGTTGTGTACAACTTTGGATATAATCTCGTTTGTATTGCAAAAGGTGCAAATAACAACGGTTTGGATTTGATCCTGTTGAACAAAGTTCAGCATTATTCATTTCTACCAGTGGCTGACAATAATGATCGTGAATCATCTCCGACGACCATGACGACGACGACGACAACAACAACTTTTACTGTACTGAAATAGAAGTCGATTTTTCCACATACTTTACAAAAAATAGTGCGACAAATCAGTTGAGTATCTGATAAAAGTTTTTAAAGCTTTTTAACTCGCTCTAAGACTGAAGTGAAAGCGTAAGCCTCGTAAATAACGAATACAACATATAACATGAAGAATTTTTTAAAACTTCTGCCACACCACATAAATTGACAGTCAGTGAAAAATTCACTGACCATCCAGGATTTGAACCTGGGACCTTCGGTTAACTAGTCCGATGCTCTACAAACTTCTTTCCGATTGCTAAATTAGTATGAAGAAAGAAGCCTTCTTTCTTCATACTAATTTAGCAATCGGAATTGGTTTCCAAAATGATTATATTCCTCTAAAAATTACATCCACGCTTCTTGGTTAGAAGCTAAGTAGAGGAAAAAGGATTGGACTGAAGGCCTATAGATACAACATCACTGCTCTTCCCCATCTGACCCATTAGCTCTAGCTCAGTTGGTAGGGCATCGGACTAGTTAACCGAAGGTCCCAGGTTCAAATCCTGGATGGTCAGTGAATTTTTCACTGACTGTCAATTTATGTGGTGTGGCAGAAGTTTTAAAAAATTCTTCATGTTATATTAATTACCCACACGTTTGAGCTTCTTTCTTCATACGAATACAACATAGTTTAGCAGTTCCTACTAACTTGAATCTGCAGGTTTTACCCATTTGTATAAATATTATTAAAGCATTATATGTTTGTACAACCTTCAATTAATTGGTAAAGCCTGCCCAACCAATCAGTTTCTACAAATTGTGCCTTACAAACTGTTTAATTCAGATTAACGAACTTTTTTCTCGTTTAGAAAACTCACTTTGCCCAACGATTAAAATAAGGTAATACAGCCTTCTTTACCAATAATTTAAATTAGATAAGCGGAACTTACAATCCATCAATTAGTAAAACTATACATCGTTTTAACGAGGTTTTGTAGTAAAAAGTGGAGTCAATGGAACCTCCACAAAATGTAAATTATTGCTAATGGTACCAACTTTTATATTCGCTCATTTTCAAAACGATAGTGAAATGCCCAGATTTCAATAGATTTGAAGGTTTCAATTGACCCATTTCATTAAAAGGTCTATAGGTCCAAAGATACTCAACAACTAACTTTTCGTGACTTATTTCGAAATATTTGAATTAATTAATAAAAGCCAGACATCTAATTGGACAGACAGTAGACTGATTTCCTGCTCCTTAAAGGATATCTTGGAGAAATTGTGTTTATTCATTCATACTCAGCATTTGTAATGCAATGTAAGAATTCAGTGAATGTTGACAGTGAGTGTTGACAGTGAGTGTTGACAGTGAGTGTCTAATCTATATAATATAAATCGCCACATGTGACACAATATGTGGGTGCCTTGATAACTCTTGTTCCGCATTTAAAGAAATGGAAAGCCAGTTTTTGTGGGACACACTGTATGGATCTAAGAAAGATTTAATAGAGATATAGGAGCATAGTATATGAGCGTAAAATAAAATATCACTCCTATGCATATCCTTTGTGTCCCTTTTTTTCAAATCAGGCCTGTGTCTTTCCACACTCACACTTATTTGCTCATTACACTGCAAAACAGTGCTTAGAAATTAAACACTTTTCTAAACACTATTTTGCACCACGTTTCTAAACATTTTAAAATGTCTGTTTTATATCTAACACCTTATATCTAAACATGCTTAAAATCTAAACATGTTTAGGGATTTTACATTAGGTGTTTATACATTTGATGCCATGTGTTTAGGAATTAAACATGTCAAATCTCTAGACACTAATTTGCACTAAACACTGTTTTTGCAGTGTAGCTCATAACAGAGTAGTGTGTATCTCTCCTACTTTCGCTATGATAAAGACAGGCTTATTGAAACATTTGCTTGTTTTCCTGTTCATTTGCTTTACATTTAACGAAAAGGTTGTGAAGATGATATTTAAAAGAGTTCATTGTTACCTTTGCTATGTCAAGCATCAACGCATCCTTCACTTCATCCTGCATTTTGCCAGTTTTTAGCATGTCCTATTTGAGCGATATAGAAAATACAATACAATTACAACAACAAAGTCTTAAGGGGGAGAAGTAGAGAACCGTCTTGTGGTCTCCCCTGTTAGTAACGGCCAAGCAGCGAACTAATATCTACAACACCAAACACTGTTTTCCATTAACATAATTTCTTAAGTATACCCATATCATGACTAGATCTCAGCGCAGGCCTTTTCTAAGGTCTGCCTTGACTATAGCGTTATTGAATGTGGAGGGTTTTTCCAATGCAAAAAGTAACATCATTGCTGATTTGTGTAACAATCTCCAATGCAATGTCCTATGTCTGCAGGAAACCCACAGAATAAGCGATAACCACCGCCCAACCATACCAGGACTGGTCCTTGCCATTGAGAGACCACATCGACAATATGGAAGTGCTATATATGTGAGAACAGGCATCGCAGTAGAAGCATCCTCAATGTCTGATGACAACAACATCGAAGTCCTCACCATTGAGCTTAGCTCTGTCATAGTTACATCCGTCTACAAACCTCCATCAGTAGACTTCAAGCACCCTCAACTCAGCCTTGGGAATTCCACCAAACCTCACTTCTACATTGGCGATTTCAACAGCCATTGTACCCAATGGGGCTACAATGAAACTAACAAAGACGGACAAGCTGTCGAAGAATGGATAGACAGTCAACATCTACGTCTCCTTCACGACTCTAAGCTGCCGCCATCATTTCATAGCGCCCGTTGGAAGAGAGGTTACAACCCCGATCTAGTTATTGTTATTAAAACATCTCTAACCTGTGTAGCAAGATTGTTCTGGAACCTGTTCCACTAACTCAACATCGACCAATCGGTATCCAAGTCAACGCTGCAGTAAGACCAAACAAAAATTCCTTTTAAGCGTCGCTTTAACTACGGGAAAGCAGACTGGTAAAGATTCACTGTTGACCTGGATCAGAACGTAAAGAGGATTGCTCCAAAACCCCATAACTATGACAAATTTGCCCAACTAGTGAACAAGACTGTCCGGACATTCATACCCAGAGGCTGTATAAGACGGAATATATATATACCAGGCCTTTCCAAGGAATATGCTAGAGAATATCAAGAGTATATCACCATGTCTGAAGTTGATCCTTTTTCGGCTGAAACAACTGCTAAAGGTGAGGAAGATTCGGAGAGGATCTCCCAGGAAAAGATCAAAACCTGGCATACTTTAATTTAATCCACAGATATGACCCATAACAGCAAGAAAGCATGGACTACCATCCGAAAGCTCCGAGGGGATCCAACAGAACCTCCACAGCAGCCGAATGTCACACCCAACCAAATTACCCACCAACTGCTTTTAATGGCAATTGCAGCAAGAATCCAGAAGATCAAACTGGGCACAGTAGATTAGCGGCGACCCTGTTTTCACTTGCCCCTCCATTTACGAATTGGAATCCGGTATTGCCTAAACTTCATCAACCGGAAAAAGCATAGGCCTTTGTTGACAACATCTCACTGAGCAGCTAAAAAATCTCGGGGCCCAGTAGCAAAGGAATGGCTTCTGAGCTCTACAAATTGCTGCCTTATTTCCCGCACAGGTTTCCCAAGATCTGGAGGAAGCAAATCCAATCCCAAGAGCTACAGACCAATATCACTCCTCAGCCCTACCTACAGCTCTTTGAACGTCTCCTGCTCATCGTATCGCACCCTGTGAGAGACGAACACCTCATACCAGAACAGCAGGTTTCCGGCCAGGCAAAAATCAACAACAAGCAAGTACTCAACCTAACCTAACACATGAGGAGGTTTCTAGAAAGGGTATGGTTAACCGGAGCTGTGTTCTAGACCTATCAGCAGCGTACGACACTGTACTCACAGATGCCTACTCCATAGATTCTGGAAATTTAATTACCACGGACATCCGCTTGACTGGACTTACCAAAGGATTGCTGGCAACAGGCCATGTTCCTTGTTCAACTAGGAACGAAGAGAGCCGATGGCGTAGGCTCAAGATGGTCTACCACATTGATTGTTCTTGCACCTCTCCTGTTCAATACTAACGACCAACCTAGAGTGCAGGAACCTGTCGTTTATTTAAGGCAGACGATCGTGGGGGAATTAGACCACAAGATTTCGACTTGAAGCGAGACTTCCAAAAGCCTTTAGATCCCTCACTCCTTTTATGACCCGACCGAAAACCACCTACGTTCAAATCCATCTAAGACACGGTGTGTGGCTTTCCATCTAAACGCAACCGTGGAGCCAAACTCAGCTTAAAGTTAACTGGTCTGGAACATTCCTGGAACACTGTGATAACCCTGTCCTACCTAGGAGTTACCTTGGACCGCACCTCTCTCTAAGACCCACATTGAAAGATGGAGAGTAAAGGGTATTTTTCCACGAATAACATCTTGAACAAACTCACTAGCACCAGATGGGGTGCTCGCCCCACATAACCCCTAAGATCGCCGGCACTCACTTGCCCCTGCCCGCTACTCTTCGCGCAGAGTAATGCCTGCCCTTATGGGAAAGATCAACCCATGCCAAGAAGCATGATCATTTTTAAATGCGCCTGCCGGCTTAAATCACATGATGCCTTCGTCCAACACAACGGAAAACTTATAACATTCCTAGCAGGAATTGCTCCCAGAATCCTTGTAGCGTAGCGAGCATGCCAAGAGCGTACCTCCAGTAGCCATACTAATATGAAGCACCCTATTTCTGGACAGATACGGCTGCTGCCAACCGCAGTACATCCAGATAAAGTTTCTTGAGCAAAGTACAACCTCTTTAAACAGTCTCTAAGGAGCTAGAGAGTCGCCTTGTGGAAAGAAAGAACTTGCCATCAACCATCTATTGGTAATGAACCTGGAGAGCATCTTCCACCTTGGGCTGACTCCTCATGGGCTGAATGGGCGATGCCTCAACATGTGAGAAACCAGAATTGGCCGATCTAGGCTTCCTTGCAGAGGTGGGGGCTACCTGGAAAGCAGATCAGGACACAACATGTGGTTGTGGAACCGCAACCATCAACAATGGAACTTTCTCTTTGTCTGCCCACTTCTGGATCAACAATCACACACAGGACCCTTGCAAATTATCATTGAAATCAGCCAGACGTTTGTCCCTCTCCGGCTGGATCCATATTTGAAGAACCCAGTGTTTGGACACGATAAGAAGAAGAAATAAAAATCTTATCGCAAACGTAAGTCGCGGTGTCAGTGCAGTTTTAACTCATATTCCCTCCCTGAAAAAAGACAAGTCCAAAGATCGCGTAATTCCCCCGCATTTTGTTTGAGCTGTTGGTTTATTTTGTTAAATGAAAAAAAGTTCAAATATATTCATTTCACACATTGAAATAATATCTTTAAAACCGGGTACATATCATACATTTTAAGAAATGTCAATATCAACAGTATATATGGGGAGTCTATGAGATCAAGACATATGAGAAGTGAAATAAAGCTGCCGCTGCAAAAGGATGAGTTACTTCTTCAAGCTCCCACGGACAATAACATAAACATACCCACAAAACAATCGTTTCGCAAACAAGCACCATAGAAACGAGATCCAGTGATCGTGGTCGGCCCCCCCCTTCACATTCTATGTAATAATAGAATTTAGTATTAGTTAAATATTAACAAACCACACATCTTTTAATTATTTTCATGTCAAGTTTACACTAACTCGAAATGGAGACGAATTCGTTCCTCCAAGTAGTTATTATTGAGTCATTTAACTGCTTGGTATCTGTAAATTCTAAAAATGTGCTTCGACGTTAACACTTAGACAATATATGAGGGGTAATGATGTTAAATGCTAAACACCTTTAACTATCTAAACACTGTATTTACAGTTGTAATATCTATGAACAGAGAAAAAAAACAGTACAAAATATTTATAGTAACCCAACATATCAGCTGCTCAAAAGATGAAACATTGATGAACATACCGATTTTAATTCTAATAAAACCGTTGACTCAACTCCACCTTCTGTTTGTACATCGTCTTGACACTGATTGATGACCCTCCTAGAATTTACAAGCGTAGCAAAATAAAAATCAAAAAGTATTTCATCCACGTATAGATGAAATCCTGTGACACTTTACCATTGTTTAATACGA
Source organism: Ophioderma brevispina (assembly GCA_023653785.1). Classification (NCBI taxonomy): domain Eukaryota; kingdom Metazoa; phylum Echinodermata; class Ophiuroidea; order Amphilepidida; family Ophiodermatidae; genus Ophioderma; species Ophioderma brevispina. Next base: position 44,264 of record JAMKCH010016764.1, on the reverse strand, counting down.
TTTCCCAATTCCCTGAATCAAATTTTCCCAATTCTACGACACAGCCCATAATCTTCAAACATTCGTTTGTGGAGAGAGCAGAGGTGGTATCATAACCATGAGAAGAGGTGGCAAGAGAGAGGGAAAATGGAATGGGAAAGAGAGAGAAAAGAGAGGAGAGGAGAAGAAAAAAGTCAAGAAAAGAGGGAGAGGGAGTGTGTTTTTCGATATTTTGACAGTTTCGGACTGAGCCTGACGACCACAAATTTGGTGAAATTTGGTACAAGTGTATTCATACTGATATCAATGAATATTTAAAAGGAGGAAACTATAAATGCTTGAACTAGAGCATCAATTGAGCAGTAGCTCAGCAGCACTTTATGTTTTTTCCATTATTTGACAAAATGGACATTTAATGGCATTGACCTCTGGTTTGTCATCACAAATGGATGAATGAAGTCATGATGAACCTTTGCTCGAAATTATATTCTGATGAAAAACGGACGTTTCCTCTGCTATTTCATTTAAACCTCTGTAAAATATTGACCTCTAATGACCTGTAACCTCCCACGAGATGTAAATAAAGGGAGAAACACTACAGATGTGACGGAACAACCTACATGATCATATGTGAGCGGTAAATGCCTATTTCTTTGGAGGCAGCAGTATTTTGAGCATTTCCAGCAATGACGTCAAATGACCCATAGATGACCTTTAACCTCTTGGTCGTGTGCATCTCATATGACCCTCATTTTAAGGACCATTTTGGGTAACTTTGGTGGATACTATAATTTTTGTTCACAAAGAAACATTTTACAAATTGTTTTTTTTTACAATGACCTAAATGTCTCCCCTGTTATCCCCGAACTTTCCATCACCCCTCTCTCCAAAGATAATATGGCCCACCCCTCAAAAATCATTCTCCGCAACTTTTTACCTCAAATGGCCCTAGATGCTCGTTGATTTCTTATCCTAACCACTCACTGATCATTTGATTAAATTTTTTCAACAATGACCTGAAATAACTTCTAGATGACCTTTGCCCTTAAATCCAGAACACCCACTGTGGACAAATGACCTCAAATAACCCGGATGACTTTTGACCCCGTACCATAATTTTTACAGTATTTTATCATAAAACACCTATTATGTTTACGGTATTTCACCGTAAAACTACGGTCAACCGTAAAATTTGCATGCATATAAGGCCAAAAAAAAACAAGTTTGTCTCAGAAGAAATGTGAAAAATCGCAATGCGAAATGCGGTGTTTTTTTTTTTTTAGAAAAATGCTAATGCAAAATGCGGTTGTTCTTCTTTTTTTAATGCATTTTTGGCCCACTTTTTCAATTTACCAAAAAAATTTAAAGTGAGTAAAAAAATTGTGGTCAAAAACCAATTTTAAACATAATTCGCGCGGTCTTATGAGACAAACTTGTTTTTTTCTTGGCCTAACCATAATTACTTTACGGTTTTACCGTAAAAATGCGGTGGATCTTTTGCAGTGGGCATATTCTGTAAACGTTCTGTCAATTTGGTGAAATGTAATTTTCTCACAAAAGTGAATAGCAAGTATAAATCAGTATCAGGTGTCCAATGGCTTACCTTGTACAGGGCAAACTTAACAGAACTTCTTGAGAAATCACCTTTATCAATCTTTTCAGGATCTGTATTCTGGGAATGTAATAAGCATATTTCCTTTATTAAATTGTTGTGGAACCCTATTTGTGGAAGGACATTTCGTGTTTAAAAATAGGTAATAAAACAGTGAAATAGCACGAACACGAATAGCAAACAGTTTTAATTTTGCTTGATATTTCAACACCAATCTTAGGAAATGGCGAGTCTGATATAAAATAAAATTTGATTGTTATTTTTGGTGTGAAATTTTTTTTACGTGACAGACAAGTGTGCCAAGGTGCAGTTCTGTTTCTGACCTGCTCGCGAGATTCTTTTAGGATACGAATTTCTCTCAAATTGCACTGGATCGGTTGTAGACCACCTACCGAGAACGTTTCGAAGGTTATTGGACAAACAGGTACAAAAGAAAATCGCAAACCTTGTTTTGAACTAGCCTGCTATCATAATCGTTCCCCATAGAAAGCCATGCTTTGAATTTCTGTCGTGCACGACAGAAAATACTAAATCATCATCTTATTACATAAAGACGGCGTATTCGGCTTATTGACTTCAGGTGTGATCTAATACGATGGTAAGCGTTCCAAATATGAAAAACGGGGTTCGAAAAAAAATAGGGGGCGCTTCTTTCTGGAAATGACCTCATGTCTCTTTAAATCATTCTGAATTGAGAACTTCCACGCAGTTAAAGGGATAAGCAGCGATTTGCTGATTCGAAACATTGAAAAAATCATCAAAATTCGTATTTTGGTATTTTTGTTACTGGCATGGATGTGCTAACATAACCTGCAAGTGGTTGGCATGAAATCTGTGCATTATGTATTAAAGGCAAGGCAGTACTTTTTATCTCATTCTGTAATTTCTATAGTATTGAAAAAGATATCTGGAATTCAGCTACTAGTAGTGATGTAGCTGAGAGTTGCATTCGTCTCCAATACAGGAATGTTATGCAAAAGGGTCCTGGTCTTAACGCTGACATAATAGGCCTCTATTTGGGTAGGAATTGCCTCGGCAGGCCGGTTGTACCGTCGGTTGCAAGCTGTTGCAGTGTGTTGTTTAGCCTGGATAGTATTGAAATTTCAAATAACGAAGTAATTTTCATGTTTCTTTTTCTCTCGAAATTTCCTTTACTTTAACAGATTAACAATCATGTGTATGACGTGCCCGCGTGAGTGCGTGTTTACAGGGTTTGGAAATGCACTTGTAATCGCTAACGAACAGGGACCTTTAAAACCGGAGACTTCACAAGATAAGTGAGGTCCCGGTTGTTACAAAAAAGTCCCCTGTTTGGCAGAAAAAAATATTGTGGGTTTTTAATCGAATATCTACGGTTAATACACAATACAAATAGGTTGAAGTGTGCCTGTGTGAATGTGGGCGTGGGTGTGAGTAGTACTAGTATGGTATAACATACTGTCACCAATTACCATTGTCGTTGGGGTGGTTGAAGATTTCCATGATGGATGTGACACGGACGTAGCAGCAGAACTCGGAGTGCAACTAGTATCAGCCACAGGAACAGATAATACCGTCAAATCATCAAACGAAATTTTCCATTCTGGCCTCGACACGACAATACCGGCCCTTGATCTCCTAATTATTACAATACAGGGAAAAATCAGGAAAAATGAGACGGTTGCTAAATTTGGACACGATGGCTTACCACTGTCCTGATGGAGGATGTAACCGAGGAACCGGCAGAAGATCCTTCTGACTTTGGCTTCAAATGTCCTGGTATGACTTTTCACGGTATTAAATGTCAACTGGGAATATTCAATACGCCAGCTTGTCTTTGCTTCTGCTGCGGCCACTGTTGCTGCCGAATTCCTATTTCCGTATATAAAAGACTGACATTTGAACACGGTTACGTTGACTGCTTAAGTCTACCACCTTTCTAACAGTGTTACGGATTGGTTCATTACATGACATATCCTCTAAATAACCAATCAAAATATACCTTGTATTTGTATGCACCTTTAAGCTTGTCTTGCCATGTCTCTGATTGGCTATTTAAATCATATAACCCTACGAATAACGAATCGAATTGTCCAGAATTTCCCAGGGGATAAACTGCTGCTGCTGTTATACGGCCCTTATTTGGCAAAACTATGTATCTTTCAAATAAGGCAAAAAAAAGGTTGTCTAGGATTCACATCAGTAAAAAACATTAGACAAATGAGAAAAAGACTGGGCTTTCCAAGTACTGTTTCATCCTGAGATTAACAAACCTAACAGAGATCGGAAGCAAACTTGTGATCCAATGTTAACAGCTCGAGCGTATCAAACCAGATCTGTTTCGGCTTGCAATGACTTGGCCTCACGGCGGCGTTGTGAGCGCCTTAAGGGGGACATGGCGTCATTTTCATACAATATTATGATTATTGCAATCACAGCACATAGTTTCTTTGAATACAAGCAAGTGATATACCAAAATGTTCGGTATGCCCGGTCGGTATGATGAGCCTTTTTCAGATATATTTGTCTCGGATTATATCGACCTCCGGTATGCTAATTAGGGTCAAAGGTCACGGCACCAAGAAAATCAGAAATTCAAAATGACAATTTTGCCCCCCCCCCCGCCATTTATCTCAAAAATAGAAAGTTATTTGAACACAGTTTGTTTCTTAAACAATTACTATGGCCAGGATCTGTGATCCTATGAGAGCGTTTACCAAAATTATATTCCGTGTTGCCATGGCAACCGTTCAAACTTCTCTCACCATTTTTTTACTGCTGGTGGCAAACAAAAATCAATGTAACTCAAAAACTAAGGGGTGTTATACAAAATCCTCTCAAAGGATCATAGTATGTACACTGAACTAGTTTTGTGCCAAATTTAAAGTCAATAGGTCAAACCGTTTTTGAGATAAGTGGGGGGGCAAGTTTGCAACCTTCGAAAAAGTGCAGAAGTGTTTAATTGTTAATTAATCAATTATTAAATTAATTATTGCAATTTTGTTTTTTAATTCTAAATTTATCAATTCTATTATTAATACTATTTTTTTAATTAAAACAAATCTGTAAATGGTCACTTTTACCCCAAAATTAATTTATTTTTGTAATTCTCTTAAATATTACTGCTTGAAAACAATGAAAATGACGGTATCAAAATACGCGAAAATAAACACCACTTCCTAATAAATTCAAGAAGGAAAATCCGATGATCGTTTGAATTGACCAAATTTAAGGGGGGGAGTTACTTTGGTGGTGTGTGGTTGGAAGGGGAATATCACTTTATACAAACTTCAACGAAACTTCAGAAATCGTAAGGGAGGGTCGTAGGTACGCAGGGGGAATGGAGGATTTAAGGGGGAACCCGAAAAATTGTAAGAGCGAGGGGGGAACGTGAAATTTCTCATCAACGAGCGGAGAGGGGAACATGAACTTTTGAAATGGGGAAATCAGCATGCTCAAGGGGGGAGGGTGAATTTGAACGGAAGCGAGGGGGGAACGCGAAAATTTTGCCGAAAAAAAAGTTGAAATCCTCCATTCCCCCCCCTGCATAATAATGGACGCTCCCTAAGTAAGATGAGATTCAGATATGTGGTACTTTTGTTGTGTGAACTGTCCTCCTGCCGCATAATTATGACAGAAAAAAAATATGTGGAAAACAAAGGAAGTATACCCCTTCTTTATGAGGTGTATTATGCATTATGTATTATAAAATGGGTACAAGTTCGTGGAAATGAGTATGGAAAGAGTATTCACGGGCCTTGCTTATTTTACAATTTTTTACAATGGGCCAGGCCTAAACGGTTCGGAAGCCATAAATTTACCAAGGAACAGGAGAAGTTTTCGTTTTGGGATCCAGAAAGTGCTAGCCCATCATCATATTGAAATATTTACATCCTCTAGCACTTTTAGGATTAAGAAAATATTTCAGATTTGTTGCCGTATCCACAAGTCATGGTAATGGCTTTGGGTGGTGTCAGGGGATTTGTCAGCTAGGTGCTGATCGGGGCCGCGTGTACTCATGATACGGACGCTCCAACATGGCCCGCTATTTGGAGCTGGGGCGGATTGGGACAGTCCGGGGTTTACACCCTATCTTATTCGACACTGACTGACTGCGCTTGTACAGTACAGTGTGGACTTATGTACACGGACGAGGCTTAACGTACCCTCCGAATGAGAGACGGGATGCTTTCATGATTCCATTGCCCAATTTACAAGTGAACCAGGAGGAGAGCGGTATTCGGTATTTACTCACTAGTGGTAGACAGATCAAATCCGAATTGATAGTACCCGAACAAAGCCCAGCAAGTGCCACGACCCCACGGGATTCGAACCCGGAATTTTGATGGAAATTTGCGCCAGGGCAAGCAACAACCGATAGGCCACGCTTCCCATCTAAAATTTCAGATAAAGTGTGTCATAAACGGACAGATGGTCGTACACGAAAAAAAAAAATTCATTATTTAGGCCTGTTTTGTCAAGGAAGTTGGTTATTGCAAAAAACAAAAACTGGTAAAGTAGATGGAGTACAAGTAACTGCTTTAGTGCAAATATTACCTATTCTACAAGTTAATTTTACTTTGTAGCACATGTCGTCCATGACATCAGAAAATGGTCGTCCATGACACATCTTTGGCGGAACCCTACTTAAAAGGTAAATGCTACGTGAAAAATCTGTTGGTCTTATATGAAGGATCGGTCAGTGCTTCTATACATTTGATTGAATGAAAAAAATATAAAAAAGAGAAAAGAATATCAAAACCTGGAAAATCAAAATTCTACCCTGTCCGTCCATGACATGGACTTTAGCGCCATTCTATTTTCTAGCCTATCTCAGACCTTGACTCAAAGTTGCTAGAAAATGACAAGACTATTCTACCTAACTAAGTACAAAACCCAACTAATAATACCAATGGTATTTTTATAGGCAGTATTTGTATCAAAATTTGAAATTGTTCGTCCAGATAGTATGGAATGACCCTTTTTCCCAAATTGCTAAAATTAGAAAATAAAAACACCCGACTTTTGAAGGATTAGGTTCGGTCGGAAAAAAGGGCAACACAACATATTTTTATAATTATTGATTATTTTCTTGTACCCTTGATTTTGAATAGTTTGAATGGTGCTAAATTAGAATTTTTTAAGGTAGACGACCTATTGCCAATAGAAATAAACGAACCATTCCCATAAGAAAAGGACCACAAAACGTTGGATCCCAATGGCAAGAGTGGAAGAAACTGCAACGGACAAGAGAGTGAACAATACTTTACGATTGGGAAAGTTATGCAATAGAATTTCAGCAAAGGAGAAAGCAAATTAAGGATCCGACTGCAGCTCAGGGAGATTAATCAACTGCCTTGAATGTTCGGCGTGTTCACAAGCCCGTTAAAGAAGGTGTCTTCTGTACTACTGCCCAAAAGACTTCTGAAGGTGCATAAAAATGCACCTTCAGAGGAGCTGAAATTTGGACGAAACTTTATTGGGATATCGGATCCATGAATAAAAGTGTGAGGATCACGAAATGCTTTTGAAATTGATTTACCAAATCACTGAACAATTCTGAAATTTAAATAACCAGTTCGACAAAACACCCATAAAATATCGATCGTCCTCTACCAACCGGCCCTGGCTGGATAGCTAGTGGCAAGAGCCGTTGTTGCTGTAAGGTAATAGGAGGTCGCCGGTTCGAATCCAGCAAAGCGCACATTTGTTTCAACCACTCAATGCGCTGACAATCTCCAGGGAAGGAAAGATAAATAAATATAAATGCATCCGATTTAAAATCAAGTGGAATTAGCATTTTTGGGCAAATGAAAAGCTTTATAGTAGGATTTTTATTCCTTGTCAGTTCATTAAAGTTTTCGGGGTTGTGTCGACGATTCCATTCATTATGAAAAGGTTGTATGCTTACCCAAGGCGTACAATAGAAATTTGCCTTTGTCACGATACCGGAATAAGATTAGGGCCATAATTAAAAAATGTCCCTTTTCTCACGAAGAAAATATTACAAGGTGGTAAATGCAATATGAATAATTCCCCCAAACACCAAACTTGAAGAAACTCTGAAGCATCAAACATAAGAAATGATACGAATAAGCAATTATAGCATCATAGTTATTTGACGTCACTAAGTGATATTAGAAAATCTGTTACGTCTCTTTTCAGAATAAAATTTGATCGCTTGGTCCAATCATTAAGTATTTTAGCGTTTTGGTCACTCATAACCAAAAAAAATAATACGTGGCCCTAATTCCTCTTTCACACAGCAACGATGTTCATGAAACTTATCCTTTTCTTGATTGGACTACCAACAAAGGAATCGATAGAGCTGTCTCAGGGACTTTACGACATCTATTCAATTGAGTTTTCTGGTGTTGTTTGTAAAGCATTGACTTATTCGATAAAAAAGTCATGTAAAATGGTTTAAGCATCTATTCTGTTGAACAAAGTGAGCATTTCAGTGTGAATTACGGCTGTAGTTTTTTCATGTCACACATACCCTCCAAATGAGGTCTTACCATTACAATATCGTTTAAGTGACAGGAATAAAAACAAATAAGACATAATTAAACAGATCTATTTTAATTAAATCTAATTTGCGGAAAACTCACGGTTGTAGGGTGGAGTACATTGTAGGTGGAAGTCACATTAATGGTATCCCTGCTGGAGGACCAGCTTGATCCTGTCGGCCATTAAAAGATGATAAACGGTTAATTTCACCAGGAAAACCCACAAAGTTTTCCACAACCTAATGTTCATTCAAGAATAAATACAGAATAACTCATTGAAGAATGTGAAAAAAGGGGCAGCACAAAGGAAGTTGTAAATAGAACAGGGAGTGGTTATTAAAGGACATGAGGGAGATTTCCAAGAAAGAAGCGCCCCCCCCCATTTTTTCGAACCCGGTTTGCATATTGGAAGGCTTTCCAAGGTATTAGATCACACCTGAAGTGAATAAGCCGAAAAGCCGTCGTTTTATGGATAATATGATGATTTAGTACTTTTGTCGGCACGACAGAAAGTCAAAGCACGGTGTTCTATGGCCACCAATTACATCATAGTAGCAGGAACCTGTTTCATTGGTTTACATGCTATTGCAATGCAGGTAGTGCCCTGTTATATACTGACTCACTGTATACAACGCCATACAGGCTATGTATTATCGGCTTATTCTCGTAAAGCTTGTAGGATAAAATTCAATCTCCTCCCCACACATCCCTCGCCTAGCTGTAGTGAGCATGATTTATAATGCAGGTAGATAACATGGTTCGAATCAACCAAGCCCTTTTAAATAAATTAAATGTATTTCAATATAGTTTCGAGGTCAGAGAAATCAGGGTTGGAAATACCGTGTACAATACGTTAAGGACAGTAACACGTTTCACTGGTACCTGCTGTTATGTCCACTCAATCTATGAAAAATACTAGGACACCTGGACAAATGATAAAGAAGGTTTTCTTGCTGTAACCAGCTAGTTAAAGATCGCCCAAACACATATCAAAAAGGTATGAAACAAGGGAAGCTTGGAAGACTGCTAATTTGCGTTATCTCGGGAGTTATTAGCCATCTTTTGACAAAGTTATATTGCTCATAATCATTTTAGGGAATATTGTCCATTTCTGTTAGTATTGGACAGTTTTGCATGGAGATGCCTGTTGAAGGTGTTGTAGTACTTGCAATGGGATATTAAATTGTGGAAAGTGATGGTCATATTCAAGATGGCCGCAATTGTCCGCAACATTAAATTTTGCCTTCCTAGAGGATTGTCAGACTGTAAGCGGGATGGGGAGTGTATTTAGCTAGCAAATTATATCGAGAGTAGTTATTCAAAACTTGGGTAACTAGTTGCCGGGGCACTCCATATGTGAAGTGAGGGTATGTGCTTCGGATAGGTGGAAGATAGGGTCCTTGCCCGGGTCCTTTCAAAATAAATGTACACCAAATATTTCGGGTCCATTCGGGACACAAGCTGAAATATAAAAAGGGGTCACCAGTATGGAAAACCTGAAGTTTATACGACCGTGCTCTTTTCAGAGTTCAAATGTCAATAATTAAAATTTGCTGCCTGAAATATAAAACGGTTAACGACACCAAACAAGCAAAGCCGACTTTCATCAATAAACAAGGACGGGTATAGGACGACTTACAAAATTAGAACAGTGAGGGATCGTAATTTAAAGTTACGTATACACTTACACAACCGTCTGTTTCTTCAAGTCTCTACTCGCATTTCGAGCCGGGTATCCGTTCAATGGACGCCACCTTTATGCAAAGTGTCATTTACCATCTTTGCCCATTTTAGATAAGTACGCATCTGAAAAGAAGCTGTGGAGAAGTCGATCTGCTAAGACAAAATAATCGAATTCTTTTTTTAATTGATATTTGTTTTCAATATTTTCAACCTACAAAGGATTAAATCAGCATTTATCAGATGGGAGTCGCAAGCTGTTATAGAATGGTAAAACATCGCAATAACTCTCCCTAACATATCTTTTACTGAAATTTATTGTTTAAATATTTAATGCCACACACTGTCAAATGATTGTCTGGGTTTATAATCAGTTGACATATGGGAGAAATATATTTGTAAGAAAATATTTTCAAGGCCACACAAATGGTTCTCAGCTATACATGTCGAATTCTTGAGCCCTAAAGCATGTCTTTCACCTTCGAAAGTATAAAGCTGGTGGCTCTTGCCAATAAACTTTAAAAATAATAAAAAACTAGAATGTTGCGGTTCTCGACTTTCCGCGCTAACAATATTCGAAGAATATAAGCTGTGGCAGATCCATAAAAAAACTTAAAGGGGCCATTCGTGATCCACAGCCTCGCCCACAACATGATACTGGCCAAAAAAAACGGCCAAGAAACAATAGATGCATCACAGGTACGCGCGAGTATTTAGTAGCATTAAAGTAAATGGGAATTGTGGCGACGTAGGCCTAATTTTACGTTTTAGCTCAACGTACGATCGGAAGTTAAAGCAGAATATTATCGAGAGCCCGTTACCAATAACACTACGTGCGCGGTTGCGTGGACAGGAACAACTACCCCAACATTTGAGGGTTACCAAGTAACTACTACGTTTGATATGAATATACTCTACAGGTGTCCCAAAAAAATGTTAACATGGGACACAGGGATTTGAACAAAACAAAGTACGCATGGGTCTGTTTTGGTATGCTCATTAAAGCCAAATAAAATAAGCTTTTACTTGCCGTTTATTTCATTTCAATTGCAATATGTAGAACAAAAGATATGCTACGTCCAAAAGAAGAGTGCACAATCGGATTGGTCCGATTTGCATTGGTCCACATTTGTAGATTGCGGGAAACAGGATTTTGTAACATACTCAAAATTTAGTTATTGATCGAGTGATTGATTGACTTGACCTACGAAAAGATATTGACAACCCCTTTTGAACCTTATTATTGTCAAAATGGAACATTGTTCTTATGATCCCGCAATATTCATGTTTTTCCAAAAATTAATCAGTCAGTTCCCTTTTTAGACAGACTCAAATCGCTCAAATTACACGAACAAAACCAAAACCAAATTAAATTACAAACAATCAGGACCAGACACTTCCTGCTGAATTCTCAAGAAAATATATGATTTTTTTTATAAAAACAAAGACCACACACAAAAACATGCATCCAAGGGGCAAAATGAAGAGAAACCTCTGAAATTAGACCTACATGGGACTATTGAAGCAGACAGGAATTGGAAATATCGACACCAGTAGCAGACCAAACAGACCATAACTGACCAGATTGCAATAACTCAAACCAACATTTCTCTTCTTAGATGAGCCGTTGTGGTAGTCCAACGATGAGAATTTGGTATAACATAGTGATAGAACCTTGAAGTCTTTCTTAATAGAAAAACATGGCAAGATCTATTTGTTTTTCTTTTTAAGATGGGCAAAAGCTGTGCTTGAAGTAAGTGTATTCATGTTGAGTCATGCATTCAAGTGCTCAAATGCAGAAATCGGACCAAGACTAATTGGCTCTCATTAAGATTGAAGAGCAATCTTTTGTTCTTTCTACGTATCGGATGGAAGGAAACAAATGGTCAAATTAGCTTATTTATTGGCGTGAAAAAACCATACCAAAGACCCATTGATGATGCTTTTCTTGGGTCCAAATGCCTTTTGTCCAGGAGTAGGTAACATTTTTTGGGACAGCCTGTATAAAATACTACCATTTCAATATCGAAAAATATAACATTTCAGATACTATAATTTCGATTCGAAAATAAAGTTATTGAAATATCCATTATCTCGACGAGAGCACGGTCTCCCCCAGAGGGTGTTTTGAATCAATCCCCTAATGCATTGCACTGTGCCTATACCCGTACGTACTAAACACATTGTCATTACTTATGGATAAAATGTTCCAAAGTTCAGAAAAAACAAGACATTCATTATCAATGCAAAAAATTCCCTAAGAACTAACACTTTGTAGGCGAAAATGGGGCGTAAAGTCCTGGTTTTATGTGTTAAGATCGGATTTTTTTGGGATCAATATGACCTATGTTGGTGAAATTTCCCAAAAAACTGGTGCATTGTGGGGTTGACTCAATACACCCTCTGGGTCCCCCACCAATCGAAATATTCACACTCTAAACACATTCATTTGGAATTCCAATGTTGGAAGGGTCTTAAAACCAAAAAATAATAATAAAAAACAAAAGAAAATACCAAGAATTGGAACAGTCATTTTGTTGTATTTGGGAGTAGTATAAATGGCCCTTTATACATTTTTGGCAGGGTCCCCCCCCCCCCACACACACACACACACACACACTTCACTAAGAACCTACCGGTAACAAGTTTTACGACTCACCTCTTCTTCTGCGCTCCTTTGAACTCTCTGATAATCATATCTCGAATTCTACAGCTCTTAAAGAAGCCTGGTACAAGGTTTGTTGACTGGTTCATAAAGACGAACCCACATGAGAGATTCGGTAGGCTTTCTTGGCTCGAGATCGTTACCGTCACTGAAATAAAACAATGCTGTTGCTTTAGAATAATAAAATAGGCCATGTTTCTTCCATATAAAAGGGGTAGTGAGAGGGTGGGGTTATTTTACGACTTATGGTAAAGTAAATTACTGCAACTTTAATATAAATTTTTTTATTAATTTATTATTGTTTTGGTTTTAATTATGCTGGTAAAGTGATCCGAATTGAGCCCCAATTCAAATCTTGATGTTTTAATCGTATATTTGGCGTAACACCACAAAGCCAAACTGGATAAAAAAAGAGTTAGCGCTTAATGAGTTTTTAACTACAGATAACGTCAATAAAGCTTTGAATAATAACGCATATTCATTTCGTCATGTGAGTGCAACAAAGTCGTTTATAAATTTTCATTGATTTTACGGCATCGAAGCATTTTTGTGTTACACGCAATGAAAGGGTATATTTGTTTTAAATCTATTATAAATATTTATTCCCACTTAAAACCACTCATCAGCGATTATAAAAAATTGTGCCCCTATTTTCATCAAGTCCACTTTTTTTGCATGTGTATTGGAAATGGTTGTAGTTGTATTAGGAAAAACCCCTGGAAGTGGCCAAGCTTTTTTAACGCGCCCGTATTTTGTCAAAAAATGACGATTTTTTATGCATTTGTTTTACTAAGAAAGTCGGGATGGATTTGACTTTTATTAGCCAACAAAAGTGGCGTTTTGGTCGTAACTACACACACGATTATGGCAAAGCCCATAAAGGCCATAAAAGTATTGCTTGCACGCGTTGCGAGAAAGTAAGTAGCAACGCGTTGCGACCATTTCGGCAACGCGTTGGACATTTCAGCACACGCGTTGCAGGTTTGGTCGCAATCAAAATCATGAATATCTGTGACGTATTTCAAAAATATAAATCTCACAAACCGTTGCGACCCCCTTCACAACGCGTTTTTTGTGCAAACCTTCACAACGCGTTGCCGGCAATACGTTATGACCCTTCTTATTGCCTTCACAACGCGGTGAAGTTTGCACAACGCGTTGTGAGCTCGCAACGCTTGTTGTGGTGGCATTGCAACGCGTTGTGAATGAAAGCATAAGGGTCTAACGTTGCTGAAACGCGTTGTGGATCTTTTTTTGAACTACGTCACAGAAAAGAAAAGAAATTCATGATTTTTATTGGCCGACGCCGCAACGTGTTGCAGGAATATCGTCGCAACGCGTTGCTACTTTCTCACAACGCGTTGCCGGCAATACGTTATGACACTATGGCCTTGGGAACCTTCGCCAACGCGTTTGTAAAGCTCCAAACGCCGTGTGAATCTGCAACGCGTTGTGAAGGCTTGCAACGCGTTGTGAGTTTCCAACCAAAAGCGTTGCTAGATACTTTGCTGGCAACGCGTTGTGGGGTTATTTTTTTGACATACCGTCACAGAAATCTGATTTTGATTGCGCCCGACACCGCAAGCGTGCTGAATGTCGCAACGCGTGCCCGAAATGTCGCAACGCGTTGCTACTTTCTCGCAACGCGTTGCGGCAATCGTGATGGCCTTTATGGCTTGCAATACACGATATACCGTTTAGTGCAACAAAGTCGTTACAACTGCACTCAACAGAAACTCAATTTTAGGGCCATTATATTGAAATACGATTCGTAGTAACGTGAGATCACCTGTTTCCAGGTCTTATTCTGGTAATAAGTGCCACGTCTCCTTGTGTTAAATGTTTGAAGCGTATTCACCGGTAGTGTAACCCAGTTCGTGGGCATTAAACATGGTACGTCGACCTCAGAGCACTCCAGATACAGGATAACTGTGAAAGAAACATAACAATTTAGAAATAATTTAGAAAGAAACAATAACTGTGTTATCATAAATCGATACAATGAAGAACGTAGACAAAAATATGAGAAAGATGAAAAATAATTAAACTCCTTTAGTAAATTGCATGTAATGTTTTCGCGAACTTTAATTCCAGGCAGAAAGGCATGCGGACAGGCAGACGTAATGACTGGAGGGTTAGCACCCCCTGAGAGGTGGCGACATAAATGATAAAATAAGAGGCTTCAAAACCCAACCGCACGCCAGTGTCGTAACGGGCCTGCCCGCTCTGAGTGGGGGCAAATTCCAGTATTGGGAAAATTTTCCCTCTCAGGGGGGTCAAAAGGCCATTTTTCCCGGTCAGAGGGCAAAAAAACGGTGAGGTAGGCATGATTTTGCAAATTTTTCCCGGCCAAAGTCGTCAGGGGGGGCAACCTGGCCCCGCCCCGCCTGTTACGCCACTGCCGCCCGCTGACCGACAATTCATGGTGGTGAGAGAAACCGGTTCCAAGCGAAAAGAATAGGACCTATAGAATATAGAAAGAGGAATCCAACAAGAGCAGATGCAGATCGATTCTTTAGCAAACATCAAACGGACAGAAAAGGAGAGCTGGAATCCAAAGACTGTAAATATGAAGCTCACATAGACTAAGAACATATCAAGCATTGCCCAGTCAATATCTGAGGAGGTTGGTAAGTAAGATGCCAATTTAAGGGAGAACCATAGTGTACAACAGGGTTCTCACTTAATTTTAACTTGAAGTCCAATGGACATAAATTCCAAATGATTCAGAAAAAATGCGACCAATATTTTCTGATATCCTTAATATTCAAACTCCAATGTTTGTTGTAACGGCACCCAAAACAAGCAAAGCCGACTTTCATCAATAAACAAGACGGTTTAATTAGGACGACGTACTATAAATTTCCTAGAACAGTGAGGATCGTAAATTTAAATTTTATGTATTACCACTTACCCAACCCTATGTTCTTCAAAAAGTCTCTACCTCGCATATTTCGAGCCAGGGTTATTCCGTTCAATGGATAGCACACCTTTATGAAAAGTTGTCATTTACCATTTTGCATAGATAAGTTACCATGCATCATGAAAACAGAAGCTTGGAGAAGGACGATCTGTTAGACCAAAATAATCGAATTTCTTTTTTAATTGATTTGTTTTCGCCAATTATTTGTCAACCCTACGAAAGGCTTTTAATCAGATTATAGATGGGAGTCGCAGCTTATAAGGAATGGTAACATCGACAGAACTCTCCCGAAAATGATCTTTTTATGAATATTTATTTGTTTAAATATTAATGCGGCAAACACTGTCAAATGATTGTCTGGGTTTATCATCAGTTGACATATTGGGAGAAATATAATTTGTAAGAAAATATTTTCAAGGCCACACAAATGTTTCTCAGCTATGACATTGTTCGAATTATTGAGCCTATGAAGCATGTCTTTCACCTATGAAAGTATAAAGCTGGTGGCTCTTGCCAATAAACTTTTAAAAAAAATAATTAAAAATAGAATGTTTGCGGTTCTCGACTTTCACACTCACTATATTCGAAGAATATAAGCATGTGGGCAGCTCCATAAAAAAACTTAAAGGGGCATTTCGGATCCACAGCCTCGCCCCAACATACCATATATATGTGCAAAAAGTAAACGCCCAAGAAACACATAAGTATGCCATCAAGGTACGCAGCGGTATTTAGTCGCCTAAAGTAAAGGGGAATGTGGCGGAAAGTAGCCTAATTTTATGTTTTTTCTGCTCCTACGTACGATCGAAGTTAAAGCAGAATATTATCGAGAGTCCGACCAATAACACGTACGTGCGCGGTTTGATTTTCAGGAAAAAACTACAACATTGAGGGTACTAAACTACACTACGGGTGATTATCGAATATTATAGAGGAAGAGTGGTCCAAAAAATGTTAACAATCGGGACACAGGATTTTGAAAAAAATAAAGTACGCAGGGTCTGTGTTTGGGATGCTCGTAAAGCAAATAAAGTAAGCTTTAATTGACGGTTATGTCATTCAAGGAAAGATGAGAACAAAGATATGATTAGGGCTTTTTCACAATCCCAGGAGCTGTGCACCATCAGGAAGAAAAAGAAGAGTGGCAAAATTCGGATTGAGTCCCGTCTGGGTAGGTGGTGAAAATGTTGTCTACTAAGACCGTTGTGAGTTGGGAAAATGATTTTGTAACATAACATCAAAATGTTAGTTATTGATCGAAAGTCCCCCCTTCCTCCCCCCCCCCCCTTGATGAATCGTTGAACCTACTAAGATATTGACCAACACCCCTTTTGAAACATTATTATTGTCAATAAAGTGTGAACCATTGTCTTATGATCAGCCAAATTCATGTTTTTACAAAAAATAATCAGTCAGTTCACTTTGATTAGCAGACATTATCAAATCGCTCAAATTACACAAAACAAACCAACCAAATAAATACCAACCAATCAGACAAGACACTGCCTTGCTGAATTCTCAAAGAGAAATATATGATTTGTAGACAGAATAAAACAACAACAAAAATCACATGCAAACCAAAAAAATGAAAGAGAAAACCTCTGAAACATAGACTACAGTTGGACTATTGAAGGAAGACAGGAATTGGAATTCGACCAGTAGCAGACCAAAACAGACCAATAACTGACCAGATGTCATAACTCAAACCACAATTCTATTCTTAGCTGAGCCGTGTGGTTAGATCAACGAGATGAGACTTGGTATAACATAGTGATAGGAAACTTGAAGTCTGTCTTTCTTTAATGAAAAAACATGGCAAGAATCTATTTGTTTTTCTTTTTACGATGGCAAGAAGATGTGCTATGAAGTCAAGTGTATTACATGTGGGTCATGCATTCAAGTGCGCTCAAATGCAGATTCAAATCGGACCAAGGAAATTGGCCTCTCATAACTGAGGAAGCATATCTGTTTGTTTAAGTATCGGAATTGGAATGAAACAAATGGCAAATTAAAGCTTTTTTATTGGCTTGAAAAACACATACCAAAGGGAACCCCATTGATGCATTATTTTTTGGTGTCAAAATGCTTTGTCCAGAGTGTTAACAGTTTTTTGGAACAGCCTGTAATATTAAAATACACCAAATTTCAATATCGAAAAAAGGTGACATTTTCAGATACTACTAATTTCGATATCGAAAATTAACAGTATTTGAAATATTTACCTATCTCGACGCAGAGCACCGGTCTCCACCAGAGGGGGTTGTTTTTGAATCAATCCCATTAATTGCATTGCAATGTTGCATTACCGTACTGTTACTAAACACATGTCAGGGACTTAGGATAAAAAGTGTTCAAAAGTTACAGAACAACAAGACATATTAGTGCATGCAAAAAATCCTAACCATAAGGAGTACTAACACTTTGTAGGCTAAACTGGGCGTAAAAGTCCGGGTTTTTATGTGTTAAAGATAGGATTTTGTGGGGATCATATGACCTATTTTGGTGAAATTTCCCCAAAACTGGTGCATTGTGGGATTGGACTCAATACACCCTCTGGGTCTCCACCAATTAGAATATTCATCACTCTAAAACACATTCATTGGAAATCAATTTGGAAGGGTCTAAAACAAAAAATACATAATAAAAACAAAAGAAAATACAAAAGAATGGAAACTTTCCAATTTTGGTGGATTTGGGAAGTAGTATTAAATATGCACTTTTAGTACATTGGCAGGGTCACCCCCCCCCCAAACACACACACACACCACCACACTCCCACTAAGAACTACCGGTAACAAGTTTACGACGACTCACCTCTTCTTCGCGCCCTTTGAACTCTCTGAATAAATCATATTCCGGAAAGTCTACAGATCTTAAAAAGCCGGTACAGGTTGTTGACTGGTTCATAAAGACGAACCCACATGCGAGATTCGTAGGCTTTCTTGGCGGCGAGCGAGATCGTTACCGTCAATGAAAGAGAAAAAATTGCTTTGCTTTAGAATAATAAAATGGGCCATGTTTTCTTCATATAAAAGGGGGGGTGGGGTTAGTGAGAGGGGGGTGAGGGTGGGGTTATTTTTTACGACTTATGGTAAAGTATTACTGCACTTTAACTATTAATTTTTTTATTAATTGATTATTGTTTTGTTTAATAGTGTGTAAAGGGAGTCAGGGGGGGGGAAAAAAATTGAGCCCCCCCAAGTCAAATCTGATTTGGTAATCGTATTTGGGAGACACCACAAAGCAAACTGGATATTAAAAAGTAGCGCGTATGAGGTTTAACTACCGATAAAACGTCATAAATCTTTGAATTTTAGAACGAATTCATTTCGTCATGTGAGTGCAACAAAAGTCGTAACTACAGTTTCATATTTTACAGGAAAGCATTTTGTGGTTTACACGCAATTGACAAGGTATTTTTTTAGTAAAAAATATATTTATAAATAGGTGATGGTCCCTACTTAAAACCACGTATTCAGCGATTTATAAACAAATAGTGGCCCATATTTTTCATCAAAGTCCATTTTTTGCACTGTTGTATGGAAATGGTTTGTAGTAAAAACCCCTGGAAGTGGCCAAGCTGAACGCCGCCGTATGTGTCAAGAAAAATGACGATTTTTTTCTGCATTGGTTTACTAATAAAGTCGGGATATGACTTTTATTAGCCCAACAAAAAGGGGCGTCGTCGTAACTACCACACGAATATGGCAAGCAATAAAGGCCATAAGTATTGCTTGCAAACGCGTTTGCGCGAAAGTAGCAACGCGTTGCGAATTTCGGCAAATGGCGGTTGCGACTTTCAGCAACGCGTTGAGGGTCGTGTCGGCCAATCAAAATCATGAATATCTGTGACGATTTCAAAAAATATAAATCTCATGTTCACGCGTTGCGACCTTCACAAGCGTTGCAAACTTAACAACGCGTTGCGGCAAACCGTTATGACCCTTATTGCATACACAACGCGTTGTGAAGTTTGCACGTGTTTGTGAAGCTCGCAAAGCGTTGTGATGGATGTCTGCAAACGCGTTGTGAAAAGCATACGGGTCATAAGTATTGCTGCAAACGCGTGGTGTGGATCTATTTTTTGAAATACGTCAAAAACTTCATGAGGTTTATTGGCCAAGACCGCAACGCGTTGCCGAAAGTCGCAACGCGTTGCTACTTTCTCACAACGCGTTGCGGGGATACGTTATTATGACCCTTGTGGGTTGTGGACCTTCGCAACGCGTTGTTAAAGCTCCAACGCTGTTTGTGAATCTCGCACGCGTTGTAAGGCTTTGCCAAACGCGTTGTGAGTTTCACAACGCGTTGCTAGATCATTTTGCAACGCGTTGGGGGTCTATTTTTTGAAATACGTCCACAAGAAAGTCATCGATTTTTGATGGCCCGACACCGCAACGCGTGTTGAAATGTCGCAACGCGTTGCCGAAAATGTAGCAACGCGTTGCTACTTTCTCGCAAACGGCGGCGCATACGTTATGGCCTTTATGGCTTGCCATACACGCTAACTTTGGTAGGAACAAAGTCGTTAACAACTGCCAATAAACAGAAATCAATTTTAGGGGCACCTAATTGAACTACGATTCGTAGTCACGTGAGCTCACCTGTTTCCAGTCTTCTGCTGGTAATAAGTTTGCCACTTTCCTTGTGTTAAATGCTATGAAGGCGTATTCACCGGGGTAGTGTAACCCAGTTCGTGGGCATTCAACATGGTACGTCGTACATCAGAGCCCTCCATGACTAACAGGAGATAACGTGAAAAAGAGAAACAAGAACAATTTGAAATAATTAGAAAGCAAACAATAAACTGTGTTATCAATAAATCGATACAATGGAGCGAACGTAGACAAAAATATGATGAAAGATGAGAAAAATAATGTTATTTAAAACTCCATTTAGGAAAATTGCATGTGATGTTTTCGCGCAACTGTAATATCCAGGACAGAAGCATGCTGACAGGCAGACGTAATGACTGATTGGTTAGCACCCCCTGACTAGGTGGCGGACAACATGATTAAAATTACAAAATAGGCGGCTTCAAAACCCAACAGCCCGCCAGGGGCCGTAAAACGGGCCTGCACGCTCTGAGGGGGCAATTCCCAGTTTGGGGAAATTGTCCCTCTCAGGGGGGTCAAATAAAATTAAAGGCCAATTTTTCCCGGTCAGAGGCTAAAAAAAACGGCTGATTAGCATGATTTTGCAAATTTTTCCGGGCCAAAGTCGTCAGGGGGCAACTGGCCCCCCCCCGACTGTTACGCCACTGCCGCCCCGTGACCGACAATTCATGGTGGTTGAGAGAAACCGGTTCCAAGCGAAAAGAATAGGAATATAGAAAGAATAAGAAAAGTTTTGCAAATCCAACAAGAGCAGATGCAGATCTATTCTTTAGCACCTCAACTGACAGAAAATGGAAGAACGACGGAATCCAAAGGACTTTTATAGAAGTCAACCATATAGATAAGAAAATATCAAGCATTGCAGTCAAATATCTGAGGAGGTGGAGGTTGGTTAAGTATAGTGCCATTAGGGAGAACCATAGTGTGACAACAGGAGTTCTCACTTCGATTTTACTTGAAAGTCCAAATGGCCCCCATAATTCCAAATGATCAGACTTATTGGTCCAGTGGCTGTTTGTGGTCCGAGAACCAGCCTTTCAAATTTTTTTTTGGAGAATAATTAATCCGGAATTATCCTGTTTCCAAATAGGCTAAGCGGGCAAGTGATTATAGCGTTTACTAGGTGACGCACCCTTACAAGTACATAATTTGTTAAAACAAATTGTCTAAAATTATCAAAATCCGTTCTACGCGTGTTCTCACTCTAGCCATGTGACATTTTTCGTGAAAAGAATAAATGTTCACTCCTTTTTTTTCCCTGAATATCAGTGACCAAGCGATGTACACCACGTTACTATGGCTCCAGCAAATAATGGTGCTATTGGTAAAGTAAATATGCCCGTTATGAATAGGATGAAGAGGACAACGGAACTTCAGATTCTCTGGGACTGCAAAAACCTTGTTATTTACCATGAAGGTTTTCACCGCCCTAGGCTAGCGGGCCGATCTCATAGCGTTTATAAAAGGAGAACCCCTTACAAGTACATTAATTTGTTTTAAAACAAACGTGTCTAAAATATCAAATCAGTTCTACGGTGTTCTCACTTCTGTATGTGCAACATTTGCGTGAAAATGAATTAATGTCATTTCAATTTTGCACTGAATATCAGGGACTAGGGTGTATACAATGATTCATTCGACTCCAGCAAATTAATTGGGGATATTGATAGTAAATCCGGCGGTATTGTACAAAGACCAAAACACTTGATCCATGAATATCAGTGGACAAGGATTGGTACACCGTTCTATGATCCAGCATAATGGGCTATTGTAAGTAAATCGCCGGGTATGAATAGGATGAAAATAGGACAACGACTTCAGATTCTCTGGGACTGCAAAACCCATTGTTATTTGTCCATGACGGTTATAATTAAAAGCTTTTGGAATTGTTTTCACCGCCCGGCGGTTGAGATTGAACTACGCCTCATGCACGAATAAAAACATAAAACTAAACTTATCTGATGGGAGTTTAGAGGAGTTTATAATTTGATCTTTATATTTCAATCCATTTATCAAAAAAGAACACGAAGATGAGTAAAAAAATCATGAAAGAAGTTTGGTTGGCAAGCTATGACCCTCATCTTGGTGCAGAACCAACACCCATAACTTAATCCATATTAATATGGGACTCTTCTCTATTCAATTAAAAGTTGTTCGGCACCGTCAAATGCATATCATATAGGTGAATGATTTCGATTTCTGCTATGGAAAATGAAATCAATAAATTGGCATAGAAATGGGGTGTGGGGGTTTTACGCGGCAAAGTTACGGGTTTTGGTTCTGCACCAAGTGTTAGGTCACAGTTTGCCAAACAATTTTTCTCATGAGCTTTGGTCACCTATTTCCCTTTCGAATTACATAAATGATGGAAATATAGGTCAAAGAAAATCGACACAACAGAGAAAACTCTAACTTTATTATCGGGAATGAAATGAAAGTAGGACGGTAATTGGTGTTCACGTCATGAAAAATGCTTAATCTAAATTCGGTGGGGTTGGATGGTAGGTGATGGTATAGCAACTGCAATCTTTTCAGTTGAATGGGAGTAATAAACAAGGAAACTTGCAGTTCCAGATGAAAAGGAATCTGTGAAGTGTTGTGGTCTTCTACATACCGAGCGGATTGATTTACTTATCATAGCCCCTCAAATTATTTGATGGTGGAGTCATGGAATCATGTATAAAAAGTGGGAGGTTCGGTATAGATAGAGAGGCAAAACGTTACGAATCTTTAGAAATTCACCTTCTCGCTTGGGTTTTGCCCGCCACAAAGGAAAAAAACATAGGTAGTACCAACAATAGAAAAGCAATGGCTGCCCCCGCTTCTTCCACATACTGTGGGTGCGCTGGCATTACACTAATCGGTAGTGATGATCTACAAATTAATGTATGTGGTTGAGGTGGCCAGGTGAAGTAATAGTGTACTGGATCATTGTGCTCAGAACCTCTCTTTTTTTCTCATATAATGAAATTGCGCGGGAGGTGAAAGGCGTATCATTGAGGCGGTTTATTTAAATCAAGACGACTGATGTGTCATTCGTTCGTCGTGTGGCCATGGGTAGGACAAAATTTAACCACCCAATAGCACCAAACATCCAACAACTGATTATTTTTGGCGGATTGGTGGTATCGAATTGACATTAGGTGTGCTATACAAGCACCCCCAAACTTGATAAATTATCCGTGGGCATTTGCAATAGTCAAAAGGGTCAGCGCCAGCACCGGACGACGATGGTTTGAATGCGTTTACCACCTTGATGGTTATACCACCCATCAGTCCCTGATATTAAGTGCGATAAATTGAGATGACATTAAAATTCATTTTCTCTAGAATGTGCAATATCTAGAAGTGAGAAGAGAACACACCGTAGAAATGCGTCTGTAATTTACCGAAGTTATTTCGGAGAATAAAGAAGAAAAGAATTATGTACTTCCCAGGGGTGCCGCACCTGGGTCCTGATCCGAGCATCTTTTTAGCTTTGGCATCCTGGGCCTACCCTGGTTTTTTAGATTGACCACAGCCTATTCACGAAAAAATAAAACTATAAACTTCTGCTGGGGAGTTAATTACTTTGATCGTATATTTTCATCATTTATTCAAAAGAACACGAAGATGACTAAAAATCATGAAAGAAGTTGATTGGCAAGCTATTGACCTAACTCTTGGTGCAGAACCAACACCCATATTATTCATGCTATTAATATGGAGCTCTTTTCTATTCAATAAAAGTTTGTTTGGCACGGTTAATGCATTTCATATCGGTGAATGATTTTAGATTTTGCTATGAAATCAATAAAGTGCATAGAATTGGGTTACGGGGGAAGAAGTTACGGTTTGGTCTGCACCAAGATGTTAGGTCACAGTTTGCCAACAATTTTTCTCATTAGCTTTGTTCCTCTCTTTTCCCTTTCGCTAAGGATTGGAACTATAGGGTCAAAGAAAATTGAACAAACAGTAGAACCTCTAACTTTATATCGGTGATGTGAAAGATGAAAGCGGACGGTTAATTTGTGTTCCACGTCTTGAAAATAGCTTAATCTAATCGGGGTGGTTGGGGGGTGGTGATGGTTTATTTATAGCACCTGCAATCTTTTCAGTTGCCATGGGTATAACAATGACTCTGCAGTTCCAGATGAAAAGGAATCTGTGAAGTGGTTTGGTCTTCTACATACCGAGCGGAGATTTACTTATCAATAGCCCCCATTATTTGCTGGAGTCCATGCATGATCATGGTATTATACACCCGTAGTCACTGATATTCAGTGCATAAATTGAGATGACATTAAAGTCATTTTCTCGGAATGTGCAACCATACTAGAAGTGATAACACACGTAGACCTGATTCGGTAATTTAAGAAAGTTATTTCGGAAGAATTATGTACTTCCAAGGCGGTGCGCCACATTGGTCTTATCCGAGCATCTTTTTCGATTTGGCATCATGGCCTCTCTAAAATACATGGTGCTTAAGAGTTCATGAGTCTATTGTGCTAGTTGGCCAAAACCTTTTGAAGGGTTGATCATGTTTCTTTTTTTTAATGTTAACAAGTTGGTTTGTTGTCAGACAATACAAATAGTATAAATAGCCATCATTGCAATATTGTGATTAGGTTTCGACAATAAGCAATTGTTTTTTGAACGCTGCATATATAGCAGTAAATAATGTATATAAAGGTTGCATTTGAGGTTTTGAAAAGAAACGGTTTGTCTTTCAGAGGGCTAATTATAAGTAGGGGTCCAGAGTTGTGACCTCATTTTGTTGTACGCTATCTGAATTTATGTAGTGTCCAGTGAATTGTGCTTAGTGTCTGTCATTTGACATACAAAATCTACTAAGCGGGAACCCTGGTGTACAGGGCCATGGAAAGCAGCATCGTCGCTTAAAGATTCCGTTCATGTCATTACTTTACCAATCTTTTTTTCGATCAAATGAAAACAATACTCGGGCACCAGCAATAGTGCAAAAATGTTTTAAACTTTGTTATGATTAAGATATAGGTGTTGTTATTTTTTCATCTGACATAGATATTAAGATATTTTTTGTGGATATATTTAGAGGGTGGGTTATATGATGTCTTCTAGTTATCTAATTAGACTGTCTTTTAAGATCTACCTTCTGCTGCTATCATGGCTATGTGATTTAATCCATCTTTTATCAAGCAGGACAATAGGTGATTAGAAATGACACTAATAATTACACTATGACTGCCGTTTGCCATAATTTAAACAGGACGAAAATAGAGTTGACTCTCGAAGCTTGTGTGATGATTCAACATTGTTGTTTGTTCTTTTATGAATACACTGTTTAAAATGTTTTAACTGTAAAGCACAGGTGTTCCAGCTACTAGTACTTTTACCGTTAAAACCATAATAATAAAAATAATTTGAAATGTGTACAATAATCATTTGAGAATATTGTTTCATACATAACCTAGCTGCAATCAATTTTACTAATACACTTGATGAAAAAAATATCAGGATTAAGTAGTCTAGTGAAAACACTGCAGCTGGTTGTTTGCAAAACACAAGTCGCAAGCAACGTTCTTTTCGTTTGTTTGTTTTTTCGTTTGTTAATACCAAAAAGCCTGGCTACCTCGGAGTAGTCCTCCCCAGTTAAATGCGTCATAAAGACGCTGTTTGTCAGCATCTGATATTCTCTGGTAAGGCATAAGTTTTAGTGCAAGAAAGTTGTTTTTGACCTGACAAAAATGCAACAATTTGTGTGTTATCATACTTCTAAATTGTCACAGAATAATTTGTCAAAAGAAGTCTAGAAACATCAACAATGGGGAACATGGAAAAAATGGGGGAAAGTTTTGTACAGGGGTCAAACAAAAGTCTAATTGTTTTGCAACCGACACCAACTTATTCATCTGGTCATGAGGATTAAAAAGTATAGTTTGCCATATCTAATCTACGGTCATTAGTTTTAGGAATCTAGGCTCATAACATTTCAAGTTAGTTCAAGGTCATCCTGGGGTAATTCTTTCAGAGTGCTCCAATTTCGATGAAACTAGTCTCAAAGTGTTTGTCTGGTCATATTCTATAACAGAAAATGCATAATTCCTCTATATTAAGTATGTCAATTAGATGGTACGTATTAATGACACCATATGCTATGTACACCATTGCTACATTTTCACCTGTAATTACATGACCAAATGGTGAAATGACTGTGAGTATTATATTTACTGGTCCTTTGGAACTATATGAAGAATTTGGGACCAGTTTGAAAAGAATCGGAGTATTCTGAAAACGTTACCCCAGGATGACCTTAATTGAACCTTTATTGCCCTATAAGTATTGAACTATAACCTCAAGAATACAAACTTATGTATTAATGCAAATGATACTTTATATGAAAATAATTTCGATAAAAATTCCAGCGTGCCAAATGTTAAGAATGACACTAAGATTGTATTGAGCCAAAGTGAAGTTTTTGGTGATGTTAAAGTTAAATGTGTTGACTATCATAAATCACAGAGATATAGTGATGATAAATACATTCACGACACTTGCTATGACATGAATGCCAAATCTTATGTGTGTGGTACAGAAAGTGAAAATTCACTTATTAACAATGCTGTCAATGTTAATTATTGCACAGAATGATACTGTTAATGTCCAAGATAACTGTAAAACTATATGTGTTGATGATTGTATGTATTATAAAAATGCTGATATGAAAAAATGCTGGGATATCTATTGTGATAATAGCAATCAGGTAAATCATAACGAATTCCCTGATGATATTTGTGCTGAAGATTCTCAATGTAAAAATTCACATGGTTATGATGAGAATGAAGATGGTTTACTGCCCAACAATAGTACATGTATTAACATCAATATCATATCTGATGATTATGAATATCCAATTATGAAAAAATGCTGTCAATGATGAATATAATAATGAGATTATAAGAAATACATCACAGAATGTCACCCTTGATCCTAACGACATGTATGAAAATTCACATGAGACTGATGCTGAGTATCCTACAGTTGATGTCACATATGATATGAAGGTTTAAAACTCGAGAATTGAATATGTTCATATTGATGATGTAAATTATACAAATGACAATAATATATTTAATAATCCTTTAAATTTGAGTGCTAATGTTCGTAATTATAGAAGTAATGAAAAAGTCTCATATAATGAGATCGATGACACATTTTAATGTTATTTGTACTAATATTATTAACATTATCAATGAACTTGAAGTGTCTAATTTTGTTATTCACAACAATGATAATACTGCTGATTATAAGGATTTTGGAACAAGTACTTCTTCCCAGTCTAGCGATTATAACCAAATAACGAAATCACAGACAATCAAAGTGATGGTAACAATAATAATCACAGTGATTATCGTAACAGTGATGATAGTGAAATATTCACAAGTGATGAGGATACTATTGTACGTAACAGTGATCTATCAGTCATTACATGGAATGTAAATGGTTTGAGCAATAAACTGAATGATCCTGATTTTTTCCAATTTATTTGCTCCTATGAGGTCATTGCACTTGTTGAAACATGGGCTGACTCAACGAATCAATTCACAATTGATGGTTATGACACATTTGCATCCATTCGACAAAAGCATCCGAATGCAATCCGTAATTCTGGCGGTATCTGTGTCTTTACTAAAACAGGTTTACATGCTAACGATTAGGAATTCGACAGAGTTTTGTGGATTGATATCGATTCAGTCAGCGATGTTCCTATTAATATTTGGTTTTGTTTAACATTACCAGAGAACTCTGTAGTGCGAATCGTGATGTTTGATGCTATTGAGGATGACATGCAGTCACTTGATGAAAAAGTTCCATTTTTATTTTATCTTGTCATGCGATTTTAATGCGGGCACAGTCTGTGTCTGACTATATGATGACATTACTGAGAAGACTACATCATGCATGGCTGTATAACCAATTGTATGTATAACCGAACCTTATGTGGACCTTTTTTACCATTTTAAGTAGCATTTTTACCCTATAACTCCAAACCATTGGTCATGATAGTACAAACTATACATTTTTGGAATCCTTATGAACTAGATAGACAACAATATGCATACAATTTCAACATGACTGAGATTTTAAAAGTTTTGCCCCCTGTTCAAACTTAAATTGGCCCCTATTGAAAAAGTCAGTGACACCACAATTTGACGAGTGCTTACCCTACCTAGCGTTGATGAGGGTCCATACTAACTACAAAGGTGTCAACTTTCTGTAGTGAGGGGTAAACGATTCATTTTGACCTGGGTCCTAGGCCTCCCCTATAGTGATTTATTTTCTGTTTTTTCAATTGGATGAGTCTCCCACCAACCCCCCCCCCCCTTCAGATTTGGAGACGACGGTGAAAATTTTTTTTGGGGTCAACCTGCGAGCGCAGCGAGCTGAAAAAATTGGTTTGTTGTACGCAAAGGTCCACTTCTGGCAAATCCGCACCCCCCCCCCCACCTAATTCCTTGCTACGGGCCTGGTTGTAGCTCCTCAATTTATTAAAACACAAAAGTGCGTATTTTAAATGGACGTATGTTCGGCGAATAAGGGTATTGGTGACGTCACTTACATATCTTAGATAAAATGGTAAAAACGTAGTCGATTATACCATTGAGTACCAATTAGGAGATACTGTCGATAATGTCAGAACTGCCTTTGATAGTCCCACTCGAGTTTGAGATCAGACACTTTGCCTATTATGTTTTTGTTGGTAATTAATGATAATATTACCGAATCAAGTGGACAACACAGATGTTTAGTCACCTTGAGAACTAGGTATGTTTGTACCGCCTGATAGAATTAATGATATCATGTGTTGGCATTCTGATGAGGTGCGTGACATTAAGCGACTAATCATGATAAATGAAATTAACATTTACGATATTATAAGTATCACATGTAATATGTTTCATACAAATGTGACCAAACTAGGTCTGCTATCAAAAAGTGTGCTAATGGTTGGATAATGAATTCATAATCGAAGAAACGTGAGGTAAATCGTGGCACTTCGGAGATTTAGAGAAAGTAGAACCGATCTCTTTCTTATCATAACATAAAACAGCAAGAAAGATTAAAAATCGTCTCATTCACCGCAAAAAATCCGATCCCAAATGTCAGTTCATATGTAATTCCTGAATGCAGTTTGAGAGAATGATCTCGGAATTTTTTAAAATCGATACAGCCAACCCGAAAGCAAAAAATGTAAAAATAATCATGATGAAGAATGGTCGATTATTTTTTCCTTCCGCTTAAAAACACAGTACTGACCCAGTTGACATTCAATATCATGATGCCATGACTAATTTGGTCTGAGACTTTAATAACAATGGGGGGGGGGGGGGTGAGGAAAATTGAATGCAGAGCTGCATATTAACATCTGAAAACTTAATAAAGCAGCGGTAGTGATAGTGCTGGCCGAATTCATACAAATGGCTCCAGACGTATTTAACCAATTACTCGTCATCTATTTACTCCATGATTGATACAAATGTATTCCGGCAAAGTGGTCGCTTGGTACAATATGTTCCATTCATAAGACAGTGTGATATACTGATCTATAACTCTACCGCAATCACTATTTTTTCCCTTACCGGCTGAAGTAAAGGTTCACAAAAAGTCCTCCTTTGATCGTCTTGTAAATTGGGTTGAGAAAAATAATATTATTCTGTGAACACAGGCCCTGGCTTCAGAAAAGGTTACTGTACTTTTGATATATTTTTTATTCTCGATACTATTGTAACTAAACAGCTTAAGTAGTACAAGGGGGAAATTATTTCGCAAGAATCACTTATTCCGCAAAACTCGCAGGTTTGGGATTTACAGGAAACTATTGCACATATTAAAAGGCAATGTATAGTGAATGTATCTATCTGCTTGTATCAAAACGGTTTTTGGGATGAACAAGAAAACGTTTTTATGTAATTCAGGATTCGTACACGGTTGATATTCTTTTTCCAGAGCGATTTTATTTATTCTCTTTTTGTGCTCCAGAAGAATTTTAGCAACTGGTTGTAACAAGGGTTTTCCATATTGATAACACTACATTCACTGTCTGTTATATTCTGACTATCTTATCATTTTTCAGTGAGACAATCGATGGTTTGCAAAAGCTTATTGACAGACTTCATGCTTACTGCGAACAATGGAAATCTTACGTAATTACAAAAGACCAATGTTCTTGTTTTCAAAAAAGGTTATCAACAATGCAAGAGATGAACACGGGAATTAAATGTCACACTAGTTGTTACGATAAGTATACTAATATACTTGAGCGTTCAAGTGTATAGAAATGGCACCTGGAACGTTAATCAAAAATATCGTGCTGAACCACTCAAAAGGCTTTTTTTTTGCAGTAAAACAAGTTGTAATAATATTGGCATTTACCATTTTGTTATTTAACAACCAATTTTGATACCAAACTTTTGCCGATTCTCCACTATGTGCTGAGGTTTGGGGCTTCCATGATGGACTTGATATTGAGCGGTTTTCATACCAATTTCTTCTGCAATTTGTTTTGCGATTATTAAATTGTACAAAATGATATTTCTCAGGCAGAAAATTGGGCAGACAAAATGCTGAAAGTTTAAGATATGTACAATTATAAGGTATTTTTGTGCTTCGCATTTTGAAGATAATAATACAGATATGTCAAAACTGGGTCCTAAAATCCAAATACCACTGTCTATGATTAAACAATATTAATTGCTGGGCCAGCAAGGTCAAGACATTACTTTTTTCAATGGGGTTCGGTGAGGCATGGTGGCAACAAGGTGTCGGGCATATAAGGTATTCACCCCCCCCCCTTTTACACTATTGATTAACAAAATGTCCTGATCTTGAGTTACCAGAATGGAGAGTAGATTAGCTTCCAGCAGCCGTTTCGAATATATAGGCTCTTTAAAGAGTAACACATACCCATAATTATAACCTGATAAAAGATCGTAAAGCGCTTTGCATCATTCTCGTTCTGGTTCACTTCCCCTAGCCATTCACGAGGAAGATATGTGGCACACCAGTAGAAGACGAACCTGCAACTTTTTGTAACATAAACGCCCTCCCAGGAGTGCAATTGGGTCTGGTGTTTGTAATATAGATAGGGCTGTTTTGATATTAGAGTGTATCGCTGCGCAGCTAGAGCGCATAGCTCTGTAACCATGGCGCGTATGTTCAAGGGTAATTATGTTTGCTAGAGATTACTTTTGCGGGAAGTTTTTTCTGGAGTGTTGGGGAGTTATGCACGGTACTTTAACAGAACCATGATTGATGTGAACTTTTAATAGCAGTGGCGATGAAAACAGTGGCACGGACGTGGGCCTGGGGCCTAACTTTTGAGTAATTTCAGCACAACTTACCAATGTACTGGATTATACCACTACTTAGCCTATTATTGCATGGCTGTAGCATATTTACAATTTGAAGTGGTGTTACGACTATGTATTGTCATGTAGTATATAGCCAATTAAGAATTTCGTTCACGACAGTCGTGCATATAGCCGTTGCCTAGACCCGTTTTCAGTCCCCCTATTTTTTCTAATATGGAACTGAGATCACTGCGTATCTCCTACATGTAGAACAGGTCGAAAACAAATAGTTTTCTAAAATCTCTGGTTTACAAGCCCAAGTTTTGAATTTTTGGTCTCAGATATTGTATTAATTAAAAAGCACTCAGTCCAAAAGAGAAAGAAATGCAAAGGTGTTCAATGGCAAAAAAAGTAATGTTGTCATGCCGTCGCGAGGTACTCCACATGGTGCAAAATTTTGCACCCTCAAAATATCATTGATCTTCCCGATCGTAATGCGGAACTACTACCTTGAACAGAAAAGAGGTAATTTTAATACTTACCCTATCCACATCAACCAAAACTTACTGTTTTTTGAGGTTTTGGGTGGAACTCGTCTACCTTTGCTATAGGGCCCCCCTAAATTTCTGATTTTTGACAATGCAATATTTGAAAAATAAGAAGCTAAAAAAAATTCCCTCAACATATATAGCATCTTTAAACAGTGTACATTCAAATACAAAACCCAATTAAAAGCACAGCTGAAATTCACACACTGAATTTGGATGTAAACCAAGTTTAGGGTGTCAAATTCGAACCCAATGATATTGCATTCAAGAAAAAATAAAAAAAAAGGTTTTGACCCCGATCCTCCTCCCTATAACAGCACTGTGGTCGAAAGGGGAGGCCTGTGATAAAGTTTCAAATTCTATTACCCTGTGCCCATATATTGCCCAACACCAAAGGTGGTACTTCCGGCATCGCCAACTAGAGTGCGTGGCATCATACCAGTCCGAATTCCTGAACCCTCCGTCTATATGAAGCGTTCCTCGCGCAAACACCGGTAGAGGGAGCATGCAGCCTAAGCCGGGGGCAGCAGGCGGGGCGCATGATTCGTTGAATAATACTCAAAATCAGTTAACAGTTCCTATATTGGATCAGGAAATTGATCGAGTTAGAATCATGCCGTGCCATGCCAGTCTTTTGCGTTGAGATATGACCAATCACATGGTGATGGTGTCACCGAGGCGGTATAAGCCCTTATATTGATGTTAAATTGTTCAAAATTCATGCCGTGACAGGACACTGCTACTATTACTGTTTTCATGGGCTCTCACTAAGGATCATTATTTGCATTGATTTGAATTTTGAACATGTTGACAACAATTTAGATTTACTAACCCGATGCTGGTTAAGTACGCGTCAAACGACGCGTCATTGAAAAGTACTCACACCAGAGACTTGAATCTGCATTGAAAAGTCTACTACGCCTTCAATGCGCATTGAAACTAGTCTTTACTACTGCAGAATGGAGCTTAAAATGATCTTAGAAAGTATTTTTCGTGACAAAGTCTTCGGAGAGGAAGTATTGTTTAGTCAGGACAAAGGTCAAGGGTATAAAACTAATTCAGTTTGTTGTCCGTGGAAAAAGTATGCTCCGTAAATAAAAAATGCAAAAAGTAAGTTACTTGATTTAGCCCCTTCTAACTTGGGACAAGACAAAACCGAAATTGAATATACTCCACACAAATGGTAACCATAGTACCAAAGGTCCTTTTCATCATTTTTTGAAATGCCTAAAATAACGGTTATTTCATGTTAGATCTAAAATACCGCGCGGTTGATGTATTTTACATAAATTTGGCAGTTCCATACACAAATAGGTCAAAATTTCAATTATTTAATTCTGTTTGGTACTCATTTATTCATGATCAGCCTCACGAATGTGGTAAAAACACCCCCATAATAGTGATACAAGGTCACTATCTTCATGGTAATTCTTTAACTTTCTTCTGGTTCTGAATATTGGGCCGTAAGTTCATCACCAAGGTTTAGATGACACTTACAGATGTGCTACCGTAGACCAGGAGGACATAGTCTGGAATCTATCATGGTGTTTTTCAAGATTTTCCTACCTTAAGAGAGGCTAGTAAAGAGGGAGCTGCTCACCAGGTTGAAGAATCAAATTGAATCTTAAAAAACACACTGTAAATGTAATTCAATACAAGAGTGACTCAAATAAAACATTAAAAGAAAATTTTGTAATTTATACAAGATTTATGAACTTTTATTTTATGTTTCTATTTAAAATGCAGATAACAAGCTCAAAAGTTAAATACAAGCAAGATCAAGAATTTCGTTTTTCATTTATAAATATAAAGTCTTACATTTTAATAATCCCGGGTTATATTTTTATAAAACTATCTTAAGGGTTTGATTTTGCAATACACTTGATTTAAAAACTTTTGATCAAACACAGAAAATTCCATTAATACCTCATAAAGTTCAGTGAGGTTACTCCTTCCTTGTCTTCTTCAGCGAGAAATCTCAACTATCTACTCATGCTGCAGAACGGAGGAAGTAACCTTCACTGAAAATTCCGAGGTATATGAATACTTTTTGGGTTTGAATCAAACGTTTATACCGGTATCTAAATAATGGATTTATACAGATGAACTTTTCATGATAGAAACATACTTGTCTTATTTTTCTAATTTCCCAATTCTGAGATTCTACATGCATAAAGTTCTTACTAACATTTCTCTTTCTGAACTGGAACATTCCACTGTTCACATCTTTAGTAAAGATCAGGTATGTTTGGTTTGTTTGTTCCATCCAATATAGGTTTTGTGCATGTGTAAACCCTGAACAAAATGAACAAGGAATTTAGCCAACGAGCAACGATACTTACTTGCCGAGAACCGACCTTGGGGGCTATCCAAAAGCGTTGCATGGTAATTTTACGTTTGCACGTCTGTTTATGTATCTGGTTTAGTGTGCCGGCACCCTAAATTATAGATTTGTAAACAGTTTAGTATTTCATAGATACGTTTTGCATCTCATTATTTCTCATCATCAGCATGACCAAATTACCACACATGTAAGTCCAACAAAGCAAAAATTCACGAACTTTGTTATAAAATCAAAACACACATTCATGCTTCTCTACAACGTGTATTTAGAATAACATGTTATGTACCTCCACTGGATTCAATTACATTATCTGTATTTCACAAGAAATGTGACAATTTACTAATTTCGTAATCCAAACTTAAGAATTTCAATCTATAAATTACCTAGTATTCCAAGCATTACATGCTACCTACCCAACATTGAAACCAACCCCCAAATCATAATGCATGTGCTGCTTAAGGGGGCTCTAGTGGAGTACCAGGGTAAGTCGCCTGAAGTTAACTGGTTTTTTAAGTGTTGTTTTAAGCTGCAGGAAGAGCTTCCTGAGTCAAAAAACTATTTCAGGACTTTTCTGACAATTACTTTCAATATTTGGTTTTGAAATTTCAGAAATCAGGATATATCCCTATTTTTTGTCAAGTTGGAAAGTTCCAAATAGGATGATTCCTATAAAACATGGAAGTTGGCAGGTATGTACATGTAGACTACATTTTACTATGGAAATATTAGAATGAGTTAGTTCACTTTCAGATGGCTATTGGTCAGAAAAATTTACAGGCCCTGATCTAGCCATTATACATCCATACAATTAAAGTGCATTAAGAAATGTTTCAAGATTTTCAGGATCAATGACATTAATTTGGGTACATCCAATTACATTGAAAATACCGATCAATCTGTTATCTAAAATGCACACGCACCACATCTTGTTGTAAAATGACTGTGCAATAAATAAATCCAGTATTGAGAAAATATTCACGCATGATAACATATCTGTGTGTTTTTGTCAGAGTAACCACTTAAACTGAAATGTCCTTGAATTGGAACCATCATCTTACATTTAAATACCCAGTATAATGAGGAATTAACGTTTGTTGCATCCCTGAATTCGACCCTGAATAAAATACTACAATGAATTCAAGACCCAGATACAAAAGAAGGTCAATGATTGAATTCAAGATGATTCCAATCCATCCATTCCCACCAACTGTTTAGCTATCTTGGGTGAGGGGCTTAAGATTGTCAAAGAAGATAAACTTTGCCTGGGTGCACTTATAATAGCCTTATTTGTGCAGCTCTTCTAGGAAATCCTTTGTAATATTATTGATTTGGGTTTTGGATCCTTTGTTGGATCTTGGATTGGATCTTTATTTTTACCATGCTTTCTTGTTGTTACAAATGCCTATTCTTCTCTATTCACAGTGAGGGCTTACATTTAGATTTTGTTCCATTCAGACTTTTCAGTTTACAGTCTTTGTTTTAGATTTTGCTGGTAAAAATGAAAAGAGCCTATGCGGACAGGCCAGAGAATAAAATGACTAGTATTATGTGCTGCAGTGGCAGAGTTTCAAATCGCCAAAATTTACCAACTACAGCACCTAATACAGAAAGGTCAACAGCAGAGGTCAATGAGAACCATCGCTGATGGTTGTTTGTCCCCCCCCCCCCCCCCCCCCCCCCCCCCCACCTTCAGCGGCATTCTTTCACTTAGCTGCCTCAATCCGAAGTGCACAATGAAGCTTCTCCTTCCTACGGTTTCCACCACATGTTTTCACATAATTCTTCCTTGCGGGTCATCAGCAACATGAGTTTGGTAGTGACCGTGAGGCAATTTGAAAATGAAAAAAATACACCAGTCAGTTATATTTGTTGTTTACATGTAAGAGCTGCTGCTGTCATGTTGGGCAAAAAAATTGTTGTGTTGCCCTTTTTGGGGATAAATTTTTTTTAGACGGGTCGGTCGGTGTCTATTTTGGTTCCAAAAGTCCGAACAATTCAATGTTAATACTATATGGGACAGAACCACCATAAACACTGGTTTTTTTCAAAGGGAAACCGAGTGTAACACAAGGAAGAAAATCAACAGAATAGAATGCTTTTTTTCTTTCAATTTTTGGTAAAGGGTTATTTCAACATTTCTGATGTGCTCAATCTCAGGTCAGTAAAGGAAATAACAATATGTTGCCGGTACATGCATGCAATGTTTGGATCGTCAATGGAGTTTCACTGGTGTAAAACAATGATTCAGAAATTAACGCAAATTACTGCAACGAAACTTAATGATTCTGTGCTATAAAATGGTGAGTTTGTTTGAAAAAAGGAAAGTGAAGTGGAACCAAACAACACCCGACTTTTTGGCGGTGATTTATGGTTGGTCGAAAAGGGCAACACAACAATTTTTTTTGGCCTTATTAATGTTTACAATTTCCCCAAACAACTGCAAACTAACGGCAAATTTTCCTGGCTGATAACGGAAAAAATACACGGATAATTGAGAGGAACACGGAAAATCTACATATCGGAAAAATTGGCCATTTTGTGATACGAGCAAACCAAGCAGACGCGAATCATGAAAAATATTGCTAAAAAAACCTAAAAAAGATTGTAGGTACTTGGCTTTATTTACATTGCACCAGGGTTATAGCTGTAGACTACTCTGAGTGCTGGTTGTAAAATCGTAAATTTATTACACTTAGACGTACTACTTATGACAAACTTTGAGTTATTTACCAATTCATGTAGTATTTTTAATTTCAACTGAGGCGCCGGGCGGCAACCTCCCAAATTGACCTTCTGTACCGGTCCGTGGAAGCAAGTCCCGGTCATGGCCGACCACCGCCGACCGGCGTAGCTATATCCATGCATTGCCAGAGTGAAATCATAAGTTGGTTGACTTAAGTCTAAACGTTGTGGTTGATGATTAATTGACAAGAAAACACATGAAAAATAAGGTCAATTTGTAGCACGCAAAAAAAACACGGAATTTGACCTTTTAGACACAGAAAATTTGCATCAATGGGGGCATCTACATTGAGCGCAGATCCAGATCCGATGCCATCACCGAGATCCTATCACAGAGCCAGATCAATGTGAGAACCGTTTAAGAACTCTTCACGGCGCAGTGAGTGCGAAAGACAGCGCCCGCTTTCGAACGTAAAGTGTTACAAATGTTAACGAACCTTCGGTGATCGAGAATACTTTACGCGTAACTTAAAGTACGCGCTTAAATTGCAGCGATACTAACCAAGCTTTGTACACACCAATGTACGCGTTCAGATCTGGATCAATTTTGGCCGTTGCCTGTGTAGACGCATACTGGATACGAGATCTGGAACCGATCTGGATCTGCGCTGGCCGTGTAGATTGCCCCTATGCTAAACATAGTGTTTTTCTTTTTTTCATTTTAATGAATGAAATCAAACATAGAAAATGAGGCAGTAGAAGTAGTAAGAACTGTTGTTTGATAATGGTGTTGCCTAAAATTTATCAATGAAGTTTAATTTATAATTATTGGTTCATTAAACTTTTGATCTCAATTATTATACATGATATACATTAACTCTCTGCTAATAATGTATACTATTATCACATTTTCTGGCAAATGTAAAATGCCTACTACTTTAATTACTACTTCATGACTTACAGGTTTTGAATCGCCGTTGGCATCACCTCCTAGCAGTACTGCATGTACCAGTATCACCACTGCCCCCAGCTAGAAGCCAAGCAAACTTTTTTTTGGTACTTGGCTCGTCATCTTCCACTGGATCTTGAACTCATCAATACTGATCACCGTCCACAGAATCGCCTGGCTGAAATTAAAACACTAAAATAAATCAAAACGTCCAAAATTATACAGAAAGTGAAAGTGAATTACGGCATTTTGGCTCACTTTTTATCATTCTTTTGTCAATTTTTTGGTTGTTGATTTTGTTATTTATTTTCATCATCAAGGCAGCTTGAATTTTTAAATTCCAAAGGCTTAAGCTCAACTATTTCATGTCGGTTCAACGCCTCTTGGACTTCAGAAAAGTGCAATGTTTCTCCCCTGATTCATTTGAATAGTAATATCAAAAACCAAGGGGGGGGTGATTTACAATTTGGAAAAAAAATATCACAAACTTTGTGTGAACATTTACATGTAGAGTAATTTGCTGGCACCCTCAGACTTTACATGAAGTCCCTATCTTCTTGTAGATCCTCCTTCGAAAGCGGGTAAGTACCAAATGAAGATGGTGCCTTTTGATTCTTCCGTCACGAACTAACACACGTCCAAATGGACTCATACTGGACACAGAGAATCTTTCAACATTTCGTTCCTTTTCTTTTTTTAAAGGCCAAATAATTAAAAAAAATGCTTGGTCTCAAAGCTTTTTTGCAAATGTAAAATTTGGGGGGGGGCAATTTGAGAAAAATAACGCGGATTTTTGTAATTTCCATACCGCATTTACTTTAATTTCAAGGACAATTCCCACATAAAGGCCCATGGACGTGGCATGATCATGCATTTTGGCAAAAGTGGCAAAGACTTTGGCAAAGACAAGTAGTACCACTACCAGTACTACTATTCCTTATTAATAATCATGTAAGTAAATGTTAGTTAGTTATACACGTTTTATAATCCGGTTTTGTCCCTGCTAACGGGGGTGGACGGATTTACCTCACACTCAGCAATCTGCTGTGTGATGATTTTGTTGGAGCAAAAGATAATTGACCGGATGCCCTTCTGACGCCAATCCACATTTTTCGCGGTGGGGGCCTAGCCTTTGGGCCACCATGCCCACCATGCATAGGCAGCATGTGCTGGATTGCCACCATTAGCTCTCCAAGCTGAGCCCGCCTTGTAGGTAGATCTTTCTTTTCATTCTCCCAGGGTAACCATCTAACCCTCATCAGATTTCCTTAGAAACCTTATGGCCATGACGGTTTAGGCGCCGCCAACTCGGCCCTGGGACAGGTAGTACTGGTTACCATGATACCATAGCAGGCCCTCATAGGAAACCTGACCCACAATTGAAAGATATAAAAGAATTAACAATACAATACGTACCTGTACTTTGAGACAGTTTCCTCTTTCTCGTGATTCAGCTTTGCTATCTCCGCCTTGAGTGTTGCAAATATCATTTAACAAGGACGATGGGTAGCCCCTCATCAACAGGTATTGACAGATCAGCTTCCGAATTCGAAGACTGCCTTGTTGTGCATAAAGGATCTTGCGATATCGCCTTGAGTGTTGTCTTTTTCTCTCCACTCACAGACACAAAAAAAAAAAAAAAAAAAAAAATATTGCCAAAATTTACCCCAACTGACATTAGAAAATGCGGTTATTTTGCCCGTAACGTTGATATCCCAGTGGCATATTAACCACATTCTCTTGGATGTGACCTGCTCGGTCCAGCATCGTTGTCGTTTCGTCTGCCCTGATGATCTTACCATCTCTTTTCACAGCGCTTGCGTTTGCTTCCGCTGGCAGTGTTATAGCATACTGGAATGATCGGATGTTACTGTACCCCAATAGTATACGCTAAGTAAGTAATACTTATTGAATGTTACAATCTTACAATTTGAAAAAAAAATAGCAGAAAAAACATGTTTTTATCCAAGGGAGCAATTTTTTGAGTGAAGCAACAACTTCTATAAATTATTAAATAATATCATACAAATTTACAAATAGTTAAACTTCCTCCGATTACGTTGTCCACGAAGCACAGATCTTCGATGTCAGATCGAGGTCTAACCAGGGGGTAGGAACGGTCCTCCTACCAGCACAGCCTGAATTTTCAAATCGCATCACGATCGCAGCGCGATTCGAGTGCTAGTCCTTCAAAGACTTAACTGTAGGAGAGGCGCTATAACGTATCGACGGTTACACTCGACTTGCCTAATCTAGGCCTGGTCACAACGAAATTAAATCTAAATGAACGTTATTGGAAATTACACTATTTTGCGCGGGGTTAATCCCACTAACCCCGACGGATTTTGACATCAATAATTTATCCTTTTATCATGATATTACTAAGACGTATTGCGAACTAGGTGTTTACGAGAGATTTTGTAATGAAACCGAGACACAGGCGCCATATAGTAATGCACATAGGCAGTTCCACAATTACCGTTTTGGAATCCCAAAGCCCAAATCGCGCAGGGCGTGTCCTACCCCCCCGGTCTATACAGAACCACATGGTCATAGTCTCACTCTTCGATTACGCTGTGACAACCGGAGATACAGAATGCGTCTGCTTTGCCGTATTGTAGTTAGAAACGGTAACGAGATGAATAGGTTGGTGTCACGTGTCAGGTACCAGGTCACGTGTCCGGTATCAGGTGGCGACCTGTATATTTATAAATCCGCACTATGTTTCAAATCAAGTCTGATACATGACCCTCTGCCAAAGCGCTATTATTTTTTCTCAAAAAACCCCCGTTTTATGTCTAAACAGTACAAATTTACCTTTTCCCACTGATTCAAAAACCGACGTACGATGACTATAATCTGTTTGTTTTTTTTCCAATGTAGGGATACGTACGTCATTTTTACCTGTTGGGTCCCCCGAAGCATAATAAACCAATCATGCCGTGACGTCATCAATCTTTATTTTTTCCAACAATTGACTGTTATTCCCCATATAAAATTCCTTTTAAGATTCAACATCTGTATATTGTTCTTAAATATTAAGAGTCAATTGTCCCCGCATGAAGGGGAACAAGATGGGTCCATAAGTCGACAAACTGAAACATAGTCAGCCGGCTAAATAACCTTACCGTGGACTGTATTAGCAGACGGATCCCCGTTTTATTTTTAGCAGGCTTACATAAACTTGCAGAGGCTGGGGGCGGGGGGTATGCGTCGAGAATGACTACCATTCTACTGGTCGCCCTCATTTCAAGACTTAGAAATGATTTCATCCTTTTATTACCATAGGTGTTCCCTCGTATTTCACATTTAAAACATGCTTGTAGAACTAATGGAACACATTATTCAAACATTGCAAATTATATGTATCAAGAAACGTCGTAATGATCTCTCTTCTGTAAGAAGATTCCTTTAAATGATTGTGTTAAATGATATCTTGTTAAATGATATGTTCTGTATAATTATTGTAATTTTAATTACCTCTACCTTATTTTTAATATGATTATAATTTTATGTGATTGAAATGGGCCAGTGGCCTACATCATTAAAAATGGAACTTATAACCGACAGATAGGGCAAACTATACCGTTTTACTCCAGAGGTATGGCAAAAATGTTGGTATAGATCTTCACCTACAATTACAACTACTTTATATTTCCCCCTGTACAAACTTGATTCACTTCCAAATGCAGTTTTACGTACGTATACTTCTAGACTTTTGATTATTATTCTCTCATCATTTCGAAGTTTCAAAATTTCAAATTTTCATTTCGAAATTGTTGCTGTGGTAATTATTTTGACTTTTTTTCGGGTGTGGGCGTGCAGAAAAAAACCATTATTTTATTGAAATTCCTGCACTATCACTCCCAAAGGAAGAGTTGCCTATTTAACATTTTAATTACCTGGGTGAAATGACATGTATGATGAGCATAGGATTACATAACGATTTCATTGTGTGTGGACATTTGCACTTCACTATGACATTGATGTACCTGTGTAATTTTGATCTTTTCAAAGTGACATTTGTTCTGTCTATTGTTTTGCCCATTTGAATTCCCTTTGACATTGGAATTACAAAAAAATACAATTGCTCTGTACATGGAGTTTTGACCTGGAAACCTATAGAATGCAAGAAATTTAGGCGGGAAAACAGCGGGCATCTTGAACACTGACCAGTCAATTTCATTTTAATATATCATTGCAATTGCAACAACATTTTGCCTGGTATGCACGTAAACCATGTAAAAATTAACAAAAATTTGAAATCTCCCTCAACACTCATTAGACGCTATATAACATGCTTGATCAAATAAGGATTAAATATGCCCCATCTAGGATTTATGCAAATTAGGACGTCTGCAAGCTTCCCTTTTTTCTACCTTTCAATATGTTATTTGAGAGAGCTTTTACTGCTAGTTACAGCAAAAAAAAAACTTTTTTGACAATTGTGTTCAGGTGTACCCATAATATTCATAGATTCGAGGGACTATATTAATTTCTTTGACAGAAACTAATGAGAGTACAATTTGGCGGTCTCTCCCTGAATAATAACCAGTTTTTTTTTTCCATAAAATCTCTCATAAAAAAATAAATATCTTACCGGCAAGTTAGAATCCCGTAGAAAGACGTATTTCACGTATGCTAATTCTACAGTTATTAGACATTTCTAATGTTGCAATTCAGTGCAGGAGAGTCGCGTTTCTACATTTAAAACCGTTTGATGCAATGCTTCCCATTGAGAAATAGCAGTTTTTTCTTTTTCATTTAAAACATGTCATACAATTTTAAGATCTAGGGACAATTTAGACCCCTACAGAAGGTATTTCAATGTGTGCTCTTTTACTTCACATTGAAAATTCCAAATATAGTCCCAAGGAGTCGCGTTTATACATTTGCATTCGCCTGTTTACACAGAGAGGAAGTGTCCCATCTCTCTTTCGAAGCGCTTGGACAGACTCCACCATATCATGATTGCTTTTTTGGGTCGCTACACCCTCTCCAGCGAGTCTGTTACCTTACACTATTGAAAAATACGAGGTAAAAGGGGAATAGTCCGCCGGATCATAGTCCGAGCCCATAGACGAAACGGAATAAAACGGAAACTATGTTGTGTGAAGAGTCAAGTGAATCGAGTACCCTATTCTTTACCGGTGTTGTAGGTGGACTATGGAGTCCGGTGGACTATAAAAATCTACACCGGTACCCATTAACACTCTTACTCAAAGGCGGTTTACCTCAATTATTCCTCTTCTACCTAGGATAATGAGGTTTTATCTACCTCATATATAGATTTCCTTCATCTGATTGGTTAAAAGGGGGAATAAAGGTCAACATAGCTTCAAGATGACCAAAAGGAATTTGCCCTGGGAGAGGCGGGACATTCTCATTCATGAACTATGACCGGGACACCTCTTCCAGGCCTAGAGACTGCCATACAGACTATCCATCCGTATTATGAGTGTATATTGAAGCTGGTTGTAATGAGATGAAGGTACAGCGCGACTCGCGGGTCCACCTTTTATGTGTGGAAGCCGACGATCGATTTTAAGGAATTTTTGTTTCACATTTACCACACAGGGCTGGTCCAGAAGCCGGTACAAACAACACCAAACAAGGGCAACGAAATGGGCTGAACACAGCCCGCTTTGAGTTTGTAGATGACGAAGGTCTTAAAAGAATCATAGACGCAGCTGCTAGTGCTAATATCAAACCTGGCAGGTAAAAGCGCCGTGAAAATATTCGAGGATTATTTGGACAGCGGTGGCGACCAATCTGCA
Source organism: Ophioderma brevispina (assembly GCA_023653785.1). Lineage (NCBI taxonomy): Eukaryota > Metazoa > Echinodermata > Ophiuroidea > Amphilepidida > Ophiodermatidae > Ophioderma > Ophioderma brevispina. The sequence goes on along the minus strand of JAMKCH010016764.1, from coordinate 692 downwards.
GGCCGTGGAAAGGTTGCCGAATTCGGAGTTCGATGAATAGCTAGCATATGCCGACAGAAAAATGGCATTTGATATAGCAAAAAAGTCGATGATGGCGATCCGTTTTGGACTCCAACGTCACTCCTCAACAAAAGAAAGTTGATATCATATGTCATGAAGATTCTTGCTAATCTTCCCGAGTTTTCAAATGTTTCAGCAACCTGAACAAGGAAAGGTAAGGATTTGTAAGGTGTTGTAAAGCACAAAACCCCATATAGCTAGAGAGGACATGGCTTTAATTCAAGAGTCCCTGGATTGAATGATCCAAAAGGTCTACAGGACAATGTGTTCCTGGAATATAAACGCTGTTACTTTGCAATCGTGGTAAGAAAATTACGAGACAGATGCGGACTTTTTACAAATGTTGACATGGAATTGAAGAAGTGGAACTTTGGAATTTAACTTGTTACTGTTCGCGTTTTGCTGTTTATAATTTTGGATGTTTAATTGGCAACACTTAGAAGTGGATCATGGAGAAACTATCGGTAAGCATGGTAAGTTACACGAATGTTGTACTTAAACCATGGCCTACACATATAGGCCTAGTTAAAGAATCTGGCTTAGAATGTTCTTTTGAACAAATCAGATGACAGAATCTAGATATTCTGGTAGTATAAAAACAATATTGACTGCTTTTTATTCGGGACATGGTT
>JAMKCH010016763.1:0-50770 GCA_023653785.1 Ophioderma brevispina | reverse complement strand
GCATATCATTAAGATTTTGCTTAAAGAAGCGGTGGCTCTTCAATCAGCTAGTAAGGGCGCCACAACACTAAATCCCACCCCTTTCAGTAATGGTTTTTACTTCCGGTAAAAACAACCCCAGCTAATTTTGAGGTGTTTTACGGTGCTGTGCGAGTTTGTGAAGATCTTAGTTGCCATTTGTTTTGTTTTTCAAATAAAAGGTACTTGTGTCTTTAACACATTGGATACGATTTAAATTTAAAATTTTGATTTTCACCGGAGAAGAGAAGTAGGCCTTTTGGTGTATGAAGATTGGCGTAAACGTCGTAGACGTCAACCGTCGTCGTAATTTCGGCGTAGTAAATGAGTGTGCAGGCTCGAATAAGGGTGGAAAATGGCACGGTCGCTATTTAGGGGCTCGTATCGGAAAAACGACTCGGAAGACCCCCCATACATTTAAACATATGTTAAAGTTTCATCGATTGGCAATCCATTGATATATAACCTTGTATGCAAAAGTTGGCCGCTTGTTTGAAGTTGGAAATCTCGTTTTCACAAAAAGGTATATTTTGCCCGTGTATTTCCCAATGGGGCAGATTTACTGGTGTGCGCCCTTCCCTTTGAACTCATACTGCGTGTACGCACGGAAGTTAGAGCAATCCTGCTTTCGCCATAAAATATCATTTATTTTGCTGAAATATAACAAATCACATTAAAACTATCCCGGATAATAAATAACGATACACAATCTCGTATGCCTAGCCTTTGGGGTGCGTACACTGTGAAACTTAGGCTTGGCCCCGGGCTTCTGGGCTATATATAGCGGCTAGGCCCCCGCGTGGCTAGCTAAGACTAGGCTTATACCTTAAAGAGTTTGAAACTGGGTTCAACCTAGTTTGATCGTGTTGAGCTTTGAGTATTCGAATCCATATACAGGCGTGCTCCCACCTGATACCACTTGTTAATTGTTGGCCTAATCGTGCAGCTCTGATCCAACGTGGGGGGGGCGGGGGGCGGTGCAGGGGGAGGGTTGTTCGTGGGTTTGGGGGGGGGAGAACACGGGTATCATTACTGTTTACCCCCCCCCCGCTCTTTCTCATCGCTGTCACCCAAAAGATCCCGTCATTTGTCAAACACATTCTTTGCATAACCACCAGAACACTATTATGTTCACCTTTATCTATCACAAAAGACCCCCTTTTTTTCTATTTATTTATACTGATTTGCTTAATTTATTATAGTTACAGAAAATCTAAGCCTTTTTAAAGCCTTGAGAGAAATGCCATGTTGTAGCTTTGTTTTAGCACTTACCCTTAACCCCAAAATGTTCACCAATGGCTTGATGGCTATAGCCTACCATAGAAATGACACTACTCCCCCCTCCGTTTTACCACTTGCTCATGCATGCATTATCTAAAGTGAATTAATGTCATCAGAACTAACACGCAGTTCATATAGAAGTCCTCCCTCGAATCGCACCCCCCCCCCCCCCCCCCGCCATCTATCGCAAATTTAGTTTTGTGACTAGAAGATGGGTGTCATTCATCATTCATGGCTACACTCTAAATAGAAAAGTTCGTCTTCGAATCTTTTTTATCTTATGAACCCTCACTCAAAAAGTTCCAAAAGTGGTTAGAGTTGAGGCACTGTACTTCGCTCTTTTAGAATCTATTTGAAAGAAGGGTTCTATATGAGAAAAAATAGGGTTTTAGGTTCAACTTTTTTCTCTTAGAGTGTTACATTCTTGGTTTTATGTTCAATGGTGCTGTGCGTGCGTAGAACAACACAGTTTAAGCTGGAAAATAGTGCTTAAATGTAATATTCTAACCTGGTGAAAATTATTTTATATTAATTAGAAAAATAATGATAAATTTTAAGATTGAGGTTTATTTCATTTATTATATTTACGATTCGGTATAAAATTGCACAATTCCTCACTTCTTTTAATGGTTGCGTATTGTTCATTTTCATTTCCGGCGAAAAATAACGTTGGCCTTTATTCGGATCACGGCGCGTGATCGGCGCCGCGGATCGTTAGTGATTTTTCGGAAATATGCAGGTATCAATCGCTTTAAAACATGCATATTTGGCGAACGGACCAGTAGTACATCGCTGTGTGAAATTTCACACAAATGGGCCAAAATAATACATCATTTCATTAGCTGTATGTTTTTTGTAGAAATCGTTTTAAAATTTGTGTGTTCGAAGGGCGCCACAACACTAAAATCACGACATTTAATGTAATGGTTTACTTACGATAAAAACACGCTAATTTTGAGTTGTTTTACGAGTGCTGTGAGAGTTTGTGAAGATCTGTAGTGCCATGTTTGTTCAAATAAAAGGTACACGTGTCTTTAAAACATTGATACGATTCAATTTAAAATTTTGATTTTTCACGGAGAAGTCGGGCCTCGGTGTATGAGGATGGCGTAAATGAGTTTGCTGGCTCGAAAACCGGGTGGAAAATGCACGGTGTGCTATTTAGGGGTTCTCGTATGGAAAAAACAAATCGGGAGACCCCCCATACATTGAAACATAGTTAAGGTTTCATCGATTTGCAATCCTTTGATATATAACGTGTTTGCCAAATGTTGCCGCTTGGAGTTCGAAATCTCGATTTCAAAACAGGTTATATTTGCGTGTATTTCAATGAGGCAGTTATTTACTGGTGTGCGCCCTCCTTAATTAAAAACACCACGCGAGTACGATCTTCACACGCTTTTTAGCAAAGTCTCTGGCGTTGTAATGTAACCGCCCTGCTTCATGCTTGCTCGTGCATGATGTATGTAAACAATAACATACAGATCTATTCAAGTCCAATTATCTTGACTTTCTGATTTTGAGCATCACAAAAATAGTGGGAATGTTGCATTCGGACTATTTATATCATGTTCATCTGAGTTAGATAAGTTTGTCAGCATATTATAATATTTTAGAAGATTGACGCATGGAAAAAAATCTGGTATCTGGTGATCATTCAAACTACTAGTATTGCCAGTCTTGGGAGATGAGATAGATGCTGGGTGTAGTTGGTGATGAATGTCAGAGTCCACGGGGGTTCATTGAGTCCGAGTCCAGCAGGTCTGGTCTGCGGCGAATCCGAGTCCATGCATGGGGCCCTGAGGGTCGAGTAAAGGGACCCGACTCCACCGAGCATGAGTCCAACTCTGAGTGACTCGGACTCGCCATTGGAGTCCGGACGAGTTATTTTTGCTGTCCTAAACTCCAAATCGTAGTGCGTCACGCCCCGCGTCACGCGTCAAATCTGTATCAAAATCGTGTCATACACTTGATACAGGCTTAAGAAACACTGAGCGGAATGTTCCAGAAAACCAGATGTCATGCGTTCACAAAGGAAATGTAAGACCGAAAAAACAATACAGTGGGGCTATATACACAGGGCCCAGATCCGCTCAAGTCTGTGGTGCTTCCAAGATCACAGATGTTTGGAAAGTGCGTTGGACTGTATGCAGATGACATTTTCATGCATTTACAGCATGATTGTTGCGACAAAATCAAATCTATCGGTAAGCATGCACATCAGTGAGTAATGGAATAGAGCGTATTGGCGTGACACGGATGTGATGCAATAGAAACCACGATAGAAGGGGGTTCCTATCCGCACTCCCCGCGCCATCCCTATATTCGATCTCAAAAGTTTGAGGGTGACGTCAATGTGCGAGTTAGGTTTTGCACCCTAGAAACGCACGCGCTTGCCTTTCCATTGCAACACGCACGTGAATAAAGGCAGCACAATCGAATGCTAAAGGGAATGCAGAGTCACGTCATTAAGTATAAGTCACCCTCAGGGACTCAAGACCGAACAGAGATTACGTTGGGGCTGTGCGGTGGCCCGAACACGATACTCATAGGTATGTACACACATGCAAGCCTGGGCCACATTCCGCTCATGTAGATAGCCCAGTAAGTGATGTTGAGCATTAGGAAATTTTTGACAGACAAACACATTGTACATGTATCCATGGGTATATGGTACTACTTTGAACTAGTAAGTAGACTATGTTAAATCACGACAAAACACAATACGTGATCATCAAAATCATCAGTGCATGCCAGCCTAGACAGCCTTGCTTCAAATACAAAAATCGCAAATACCGGCTCGGACTCGGCAATGGGTGACGAGCTAAATATACTCGTCCATCTCTGTAACAAAACATCAATACCGCTAACTTTTATTTCCAATGCAAACAACTAATGGGGTCTGGAGGAAGGATGAAGTCAACGGCAAATTGAAAACCAGGGTGGGGTAGAACACGATCTGCGCGATTTGGGGCATTGGGATTCCAAACGGTAATTTATGCATTCTACGTGGTTTTCTACGGCAGCCTCGGTCCCAGTGGACATTGCAAAATCACCAATAAGCATTCGTCGATACATCTTAGTCATATCCTGATAATTTAAGAAAAATTATGACTCAAAATCAGCTCCCGGGGTTAGTGGAGTAACCCCGCTGCAAAATCGGTATTTCCAATAACGGTCATTTAGATTAGATATTCGTGACCAGGCTAGCTTAAGTCAAGTCGGTGTGTGACCGTTCGATATGCGTAAGCGCCCTCCTACCGTGTACCGGTAAGTCTTTGATAAAAGACTAGCACTCGGTTACGATGGCGTGATGCTGTTCTGTTCCTGTTAGGTTGGCATGTCCTACCCCCCTGTTTGCAAACTAAAATCCCTAAAATATTCAAATTCATGTGCTTTTTTATCAAAATTTCCTCATCAACATCTTTTTGTTGGATGAGAAAAGTTGATCAAAATGAGCGTTTTCTAGCATATGCCAACCGGTGTAGAGGTTTTTGTAGATTAATTATTAATATGGCCAAGTGAGTCGATTTTAGCGGATATTCGCATTGTCTAACGTATATTCGCAACCTCTAAATCCACTCAGTAACGAAACATTAATGACCTTCGCCGCCTGAGCTCACCAATGCTTTCTTAATTCAATATGACGTCATATATAACCTTCATGTGGGTGCGGTGGTCGAGTGTGGATTGTAGTATGAACTATTTTCTGTGATGTGCGCTAGTGTGAGGCTATCCACGTGTAAATTCGGGTGAAACTTGCTCATTAAAGGAGAAAATAGGGGCCCCGTTTTCGGGGTCCCGTTTTTATGGGGAGTATAAAAACGGGGACCCCAAAAATGGGACCCCTGTTTTTTTTCTGTTTGACATGACCCAAGTGATGTAGATGGTCTGTAAGTGTGGGTGTGTGTGTTGGGTGGTGGGTGTACGTGTTTTATATAAAGAACACATTGATGTAAAAGAAACGCAAGAAGTTTATTGTAGAATTAAATGATAACCCATGGACAGTGGTAAAAGGGAGAACCTAGATTAGTACTGATCATTGAAGGGACAAATAATGGGGGTCCCCGTTCGGGTCCCCGTTTTATACATCTATTGGGGATGTATAAAACGGGGACCCCTGTTTTTTCAGCTTAGGGGAAAATAATGGGGTAACCTTTTCGGGGGATCCACGTTTTATACATCCCTATAGGGGGATGTATAATTGTTTAAGAGGGGACCCCCAAAAAACGCGGGACCACGTTTTTTCAGCTGAGGAGAAGAGCTCCGTGATATGACATGGACACCAACTGATTGTAGATGGTCTGTAAGTGTGTGTGTGTTTGGGTGTGTGGGTGTACGATGGTTTATATAAAAAACCCATGCTGATGAAAAGAAACGCAGCAAGTTTTGATATGTAGAATATAAATGATTAACTCCCCTTGACTGGTAAAATGGAGAAACCTTCAGCTTAGTACTGCTAATTGAAGGGAAAATATGGGGTCCCCGTTTTCGGGGTCCGTTGTATACATCCCTATATGGGAATGTATAAAACGGGAACCCCTGTTTTTTCAGTTTAGGGAAAATAATGGGTCCCGTTTTCGGGGTCCCAGTTTTATACATCCATATGGGGATGATAAAGCGGGACCCCAAAAACGGGGACCCCTGTTTTTTCAGCTGAGGAGAATGAGCTCCGTGATATGACATGACCCCAACTGAGGTAGATGGTTGGAAGTGCTGTGGTGCTCTGGTGTGTGGGTGTACGATGTTTGATATAAAAGAACCCATGCGAAACACGCCAGCAAGTTTTAGTATGTAGAATATAAATTCCCAGGTCACACATATTTCTTAACCAATATAACGTATTATAGCCTTTGTGGTGACAGGTTGTGTGAGTTGGCATTGTCTTTATGATTTTGGTGATTTGTGTGAGGCATGACAGTGGCTAAAAGGGAGAAACCGTAAGCGTAGTAATGTAATTGAAGGGAATAATGGGCGTCCCCGTTTTCGGGCGGCCACGTTGATATCATATATGGGGGATGTATAAAACGGGGACCCCCAAAACGGGACCCCTGTTTTTTCAGCTGAGGAGAAGAGCTCGTGATTTGGTGCATAACTTTTCCATGACATGACCCCAACTGAGGTAGATGGTTGGAAGTGCTGTGGTGCTCTGGTGTGTGGGTGTACGCTGTTTTATATAAAAGAAAACCCAGTGCTGACAAGAAACGCAGCAAGTTTTTATGTAGATATAAATGATAAACTCCCATACAGTGGTAAAATGGGAGAAAACCTTAGCTAGTCTGTAATTGAAGGGAAAATAATGGGGGTCCCAGTTTTCGGGGTCCCCGTTTTATACAATCCTATATGGGGGATGTATAAAACGGGGACCCAAACAGAAAAACGGGACCCCAATTAAACCCTTGATAAACATGTGAAATGTTTTTAATGGGTCCCCGTTTTCGGGGTCCCTGTATAAAACACTGTAAATGTCTTCACTTTGATTTTAGCAAGGGAATGAATTAAAAATGGTGATTTTTGTAAATACACAAAGTACTTAGGCATTGATAATCCATCAACACTTGCCAAATCCCTTTTATGGCCCCAGCTTAGATTTTCAAGTGAACATTAAAGGTTCAACTTTAAAAGTTCCAATCATGTTGAAAAAAGCACATGGCGATGATGTTTTTCTGATACCGGATGACACTGTAAAACTCTCTATATAGCTTATATTTTCGGAGTTATGAGGTAAAAATTTGTACATATGTGTACATGGGTTCACAAGTAAAAGTTGCTTTGATTAGGGAATATGTGGACACATAGCTTAAGGATTGAATGAGGAATACTTCTGTTGCATTGTTTCGTGCTACCATAAAAGATTTTTTTCCTTTTATATTAACCCTTCAGGGTTTCCCCGGCTTGCTAAACAACCTTTTTGGTGCCAAATACTATTTAATGTACATTTTTTTTTTTTAAAATTTAAACTTTATTAGATTATCCAAAAACAAACATCCAACGGGGCTATAGGTAAGTACAGGGATCCCAACGTGATGGATAGGGGGGTAACCACCCATCCTTCGGAAGAGTACGTCCAACATGCCTTAACACAACACTTGATTTTGGTACCCTAGATACTATGGGTTCCTCCTCTTTCCATGATACCAACATGAGTACCAACATGCCTAGCATACGTCCAATGACGTCATACGCTTCCATGTCAGCAAAACTGCCATTTCATTGACACACACAGTGAAAAACTTCAATTTTTCGCCAAAAGGTTAGGAAAATCCAGATTTTAATGCGGTTTTTGACTCTACTTGATGGGAAAATGACTAGTTTTGGATAAGGACAGGCTTTAGAGCTATAATAAGGTGTGTGAGTCGCTAAAATAGCGAAATATCAATTTCAACCCTATATTCAGTATTTTCTTACGCTTCCTCAAACATATTGACGTCATGGTGAAGTCATAATGGGGATGTTAGTACTTTTTGGTACCAATGGAAAAAGAAGAAGAAACTCTAATCTATCCTTTGGTACCAAATTTACAGGAATCGGGTGTTCAGTAACGAAAATGGCTCAGGTAGACGAGGGTAATTGACACGAATACAAAATCACGCTACAATATTATAGACCGATGCACTGGGTACACTCCCCTGTCACTAAATTCCGCCAATTGACTGCAAGTATTCACTATCCTAGCAAGGAGTAGAGAGACCGCCACCAATTGTGCGTATGACAGTAATATAATCAGTTGTCTCTGGAGCAGAGTACCGATACCTAAAGGTAATTATATTTAACAGATAATTTCTACAAATTCTAATATCAACTGAAGATTTAATAAATTGGTAACTCAGTTATTCTTTTGAGGATTTGAGAAATCAAAATATCTCTTGAAAGTTTAGAAACGTGCTCTTGAAAGTCAGTCTGTGGGCCAATGTCACTGTTTGCTTTGGATTTGTTTGCAAATGTTTAGATGTTATCAATCAAATGCGGATTCTTGGGTTCTTTTCTTTTCTCAAAATACGGCTTTTGTATATCATTATTGAAGACGTTTTCCTTAATCAGTTAATATCTATTTATTCTAATATGTTGGGGAAAATTATACATGTACATATGTTGAAAATCCGTGCTTTCGATTAACAACAGATGACGTATTTTAACTAATTGGTTTGTAACCGGGGTCAGCCGAGTGGATGGTCAACTGTAGCAAAACTTTCTAGATATATCTCTAAACATTTGTTTAAACACTCTGCGTCGGTGGAAGTTAGCCCTAAAAGTATCACGATTTAAAGAAAGCAAATAAATTCCAGAAAATGTTATTCGAAAAAAAACCCAAATATTACTATCCAATCATGTATTAGCTTTTCTAAATTACGTGTGCTTCCTTTAATCAAAACTAGTTGAAAGAAACGAAAAATGCACGATGAAAACAGGTCGTCATAGATATCAGGCTATGTTTTATGGAGTTCGCCACGCAAAAAACCAAGCCCGTATGAATTGAAAGACAGCTGGTTCGATTATTTTCCTTATTCAATTTACTTACAATCCAAGTCGCCCTCCCTTGATTTAGTTACGTAAAGATTTGGATGTCGACCATCGCCTGCCTCAGCTTCACAACATCACTGGCGCCCCCATCTTACCGTTCAATTAGAGGTCAGTGAAGGTATTTCGTCATGTCGTCGAAGAGAGAGTGAGTACATAGTTCCAGCTTCTGTCAGGTGGTGTATGGTGTGATTTCTAGATTTAGAGATTTCAAGATTACTTTATTTGCAACGCTGTTGCAGAAAAACAACCTTTACAAGATACCTAAATAACAATTAGTAACTTTGTTATTTGATTAGCCTATTATATGGGTTCCCATGCACCCCCTTAAAAATGAATTCTAACCTGATTTTTAGAATCTTTGCGACATCTTCTTAAAGAATTTTGATGTTACCAAAATCAAATATTGTCCCACGGAGTTCGTTTGGCGGCCATCTTGAATCTAAACACATCATCCATGTAAAATGGTTCGATTTAGTTGAAGAGAATATCAAATGATTCGTCTCATCATAAGAAATCAGGAAATATATAGTTCGGCATATCTGTGATGTTTAATTACAGAGATATGGGTGAAAATGTGATAAAGATCATAGAACTTTTTGATGATCATTGAACATGGTGGCCAAATTTTCAAAATGCTTCAATCTTGACAATCTTAAACATACTCTTAAAGTTGAATGTAACAGGTGACAAAATTCCTCATGGATGCATGGGTCATTGTGGACCATCCATAAAGAACTTTCTCACCCGTTAAACCGCATTTTCAGAGTATGTTAGATGCCCCAGGAAATAAGATGATAACCTACTCCAAATCTTTACGGGACATTCCATTCCAATAAACAGGGCCTGAAAAAAGAAAACACTACCGGTGACATCATTAGTGAAACTATTGATTTTCAGTCAGTGCCATGAAAAGATTCACACCGGTCACCTGGAATTTCTATTACTCTCTGAAAAATCAATGATACCACAAATGATGTCATCATCAACCCAAATATTGAATGCTTTCTCGTCCCTCCTTGTAGACTTGACACAAACCACATCAATTCTATTTGCATTTCCTGGGACCTTTAAAAGAACAAAAGGCCCACTCATGATGGACTATACTCTGGTTTAAAGCTGGTTCTAAGGTTAATCTCCCTTTGAGAATACAAGCCAACTTCCTCAATTGGTAAGGGTCAGCTTCAAAACTCATCCACCTGTTGTTCACGTGTTCCGTCCAGTTCTTTCTGGTTGCGGCTGGTTTCTATTGCTGAAACAATGAACCGCAGTCCACTCGCAATGAACCACCGTTCAACCGGCGCTTTGTTTAGAAATATCCCCTGAACAGAACAATATACCCTATGCAATACGACGTCACGATGAAATACCAAGAGAAAAATAGATCACCTGTACAACTTGAGCATCTGTGGAATTCAATAACAGGTGGGTGTATTGTAGTCTTTGAATGTGGCTCTCTTGCCCTAAAGCATGTTTGCCTATTGCATATGGTCTATTTTCTACTTTCACTTCAGATTATTGGGGGCGCACAGAGCAAACGATCATAGATATTATAAAAATAAAAATTCTAACAGCAAAACCAGGAACAAGAAACTATATTTAAAAAAATGCAGACGTGTGCGCGAGAAGTGCCTAAGTCCATTTGAAGGAAATTAGTTGAAAATATAGCGCCTTCTACGAACAATATGTTGTGGACATTTTGGTGATAATAATAGTAAATAAATGTTATAGATCTATGTTATACAGCACATGGCTACCTACTATACAACCTATATGTTTCTTTGAAATGTTACTGACACTAATCAGCCAACACATTTTATATACACTCAGCAAAAAAAGAAAGTCCCCCTCTGATACTTTTTGACATAACTCGAAAAGTATTTTACTTATTTTTATTATTAAAAAACTGATGGATGCGCACATTTCTTACGCACAAAATGACAATTTACTTTTGCCCGATAAACATCGTTTTTACCATGAAATTGTCCATTTTATTAAATTTCATGCAAGAAAAAAAGTTGCACTTTTGTCTGCGAATTCAATTTCACACATAAAAGTGAAAAGGTACTCATTGCTTTCTGGTCATAAAACAACATTTATTGCTCCATTTCAAAAGCTTATCAACTCAGCAAGGAAGCTAGCTGTTCAATGTTCAATAATGGGTAGGCCCACACCATCCTTCTCAATGACTTCAAGACACCTTTTGCGCATACTGTCGACCAAAGTGCGTATACGCTGCTGATCTAAGTTGGCGCAAGCCCGTTGCAATATGCGCTGCAAATCCTGCAAAGATGTGTTGTCTTTAATTTTCCTGTCGGCTTCATTCTTGATGTCATCCCACAGGTTCTCAATTGGATTGCAATCAGGGGATCTTGCTGGCCATTCCATGCGCTCAATCCCGTTGTCTTCCAGATACCGGTTGGTGACATGAGCACGGTGAGGTGTTGCATTATCATCCATAAAGATGAACTCATCACCGATTGCTGCGGCATATGGCACAACATGTGGTTGCAACACCTCATCAAGATATCGACGGGCAGTCAAGCGACCTGGAATAGACACAAGGTCTGTCTTTCCATCGGTACTGACTCCACCCCACATCATCACACTTCCGGCTTGGTAGGCTCTACTTCCTGAATGCAGTCGCTGTTCAGCTGCTCCCCTTCTCTTCGCCATACCCTCACCCTTCCATCTATCCTTTTCAAGTAGAATCGGCATTCATCGCTAAAGAGGACATTTGCCCAATTACGCCTGTTCCATCTCCTGTGTCTTCGTGCGAAGCGGACTCGTGCACGACGGTGCTCATCTGTTAGCTTTAGCTTTTTCTTTGGGCGACGTGATTTCAAGCCCGACTCGCGAAGTCGGTTGCGGACGGTCTGAAGTGAGATTTCATCCGGTCCCTGTCCTCGCCGACGATGCACACGTCTTGATCTGCTTAGCTGGAGAGAGAGAGCAAAACAAGACAAAAGTAAAAACGTTGATATACAAGTGGGGTAAAGTGGGGTAATATGGACCCCTTAAGCAAGATCGTAATTTCCAAGAATTGTATTTTATTCTTTAATGACTTTTCATTATCAATTGAAAGCTTTGGTTCATGGGTAGGTACAGACCAAAAGATATTCATTCATCTCTAACCAAATAAAAGATACAGGCTTTCAAACTTTTTGTTGCAAAGGGTCCATATTACCCCGTGCGTCGGCAGTATGGACCACCCTGTTATTTGAAATAGGGCGGGGTAATATGGACCGCATATGGTCCATATTGCCCCGTCCCATAAATGTTCTACATGGGAATATAGGGTGTCCATATTACCCCCCAGATCACACATACACAAATTATCCAGCCGTTTTTTAATTAGATGTAAGCTAGGAATCTGATTCATGTACTGATACATGGGGAATGGCAGTACCTTATGTTGCCATGGTAACAACCTCCAGACCGAGGCTCAGGATAAAATGGGGATGTTTTAAAGCATCACTGACATAAAGAAGAAAACGTGTTGAAAATTTTAATTTAAAATATTTCTTATAACTTTAAGGACACTACCTCCGTTAATAACTGAATTTCAGTTGTCAAATGATGTTCTTTCAAGTAGCAATAGGAGGAAAACTCCTACCATCCCCAGTTAAAAGTTACAAGGGGGGTCCATAATGCCCCGGGGTCCATATTACCCCACTTTACCCTGGGTCAAAATTATTTTTGTTGCTGAAGGTCATCATTTTTATTATTGACATGTTCAATTCCTTTTAAAAGTATGGTGCTATCCTCTGAATTTACGTACAACAAAAAACAATTACCTGACAGTCTTCTCCGGGTTTCAGCCTTGTTAACCATGGACATGTCTTGCCTCACTGTTGTAATGCGAGGTCGACCACTTCTTGGAAGATCCTTTACATCCCCTGTTTGCCGAAACTTCATTCTCAGTTTCCGGATAGCCTTTGGCGTTAATCCTAACCTTCTTGCCACCTCTTTTACAGGTACACCTTCGTCTAGAAAGGCAGTAGCTCGCCCTCTTTCAAAGTTTTTATGCGCGGCATTTTTAAACCTAACCATACAGCACATGCAATATGCAAAACCCAACACAGATAACACGATGACATAACTTTTTCTTTTTAATCCCAAAGAATTCCACATTAAAAGAGATTATGTAAATCTCTACGCGCAGCCCTTTTCTTTTCAATGTGATTATGTAACAACACACGGACAGAGCAACAACAGTAGTATTCACCTGCTCAAGAATTGTGAATGAAATGTTTAACCGTACACACTTGGAAATCAAACGTTTCAGGAAAAATAGTGCAACTTTTTTCTTGCATTAAATTTCATAAAATGGACGATTTCATGGTAAAAACGATGTCTATCGGGCAAAAGTAAATTGTCAATTTGTGCGTAAGAAATTTGCGCATCCATCACTTTTTGAATAATAAAAATAAGTTAAATACTTTTCGAGATACGTCAAAAAGTATCAGAGGGGGACTTTCTTTTTTTGCTGAGTGTATAACGAAGTCCTTTTTAATTTGGGCTTTGCTTGACAAATTTTACTTGCGTTTTACTTGGTTTCAATGTGTATGTAAACGAAGTATCCAAAATCTTAGTTGAAAATCTTAGTTGGGTCATCTGGAGCAATTCCGTGACCATGGAGAGCAGAAGGTTAATGAACAAATTTAGAAGGAGGTACCCTTCTGGACGTTTGGGCTGATCCAGGATGGGGGTAATACTGAATACAGGGGTCAAAAAATACTGAATGTGGCTTGAACTTCAGTAAAACGCGTGGGTCAGGTATAGTGATCTCTTCACTCAAGTTTCAATACATATACGTGATAGTCTTTAAGAGCTTCGCTTCAAGCCCGCATATTATTTCGTTGAAGGACAGTGGATATTTGCCATTGCTATTGTATTTGACAAGATAATGAAACGAAGCTATTCTGGATCGAAAGCTTGCACGATCAACATAGATCAGGTGGAACATCACTGCCTTGGTGAAGGCAGGTGCATTTTAGTTTTTTCACGAAGTTGTACATTTGCTATCCATGTGTTGAATGTGTAGCACATACTTTATACCTTGTGTGTGCAATTAAAGTTGCGATGAAATTAGGTGGGCAAATAAAAGTCTACCGCCATCTTTAAGAGCCGAGCCTAAAGGCGAATACAGGTGACTTTGGCCGATTTTGGGTATAGACACAAAGATAGAGCTCCTATCAGTATTATTAAGCAAGCTATGAGGCATTGAAAATAAGTTTGGCGGCCATTTTGAAAATTGTCACTACGGGCGCCACAGGTCAAATCCAGCTGATTTCATGGTAAAAACGATGTCTATCGGGCAAAAGTAAATTGTCATTTTGTGCGTAAGAAATTTGCGCATCCATCACTTTTTGAATATAAAAATAAGTTAAATACTTTTCGAGATACGTCAAAAAGTATCAGAGGGGGACTTTCTTTTTTTGCTGAGTGTATTACGAAGTCCTTTTTAATTTGGGCTTTGCTTGACAAATTTTACTTGCGTTTTACTTGGTTTCAATGTGTATGTAAACGAAGTATCCAAAATCAATAAATTGATCAATATCGAACATTTAGTCATTATCTCCCCCAGTTTTAATGTTAAATCGTTCCTAACTATATAACTAATATTCCAGCCAAATTTCACCTCAGGATCAGCCAGTGGTTTTCTATAGTATTTTTTGAAAACTTCAAATGTTTGTATTTCGAAATGCTCAAAATGGAGTTAGCACTTCTTTATCAAATGTGAATTAGAATAGGTTAAAGCCTTAAACACTATCAGAAAACTTGGATCGAAAGCTTGCACGATCAACATAGATCAGGTTGAACATCACTACCTTGGTGAAGGCAGGTGCATTTTAGTTTTTTCACGAAGTTGTACATTTGCTATCCATGTGTTGAATGTGTAGCACATACTTTATACCTTGTGTGCAATTAAAGTTGCGATGAAATTAGGTGGGCAAATAAAAGTCTACCGCCATCTTTAAGAGCCGAGCCTAAAGGTGAATACAGGTGACTTTAGCCGATTTTGGGTATAGACACAAAGATAGAGCTCCTATCAGTATTATTAAGCAAGCTATGAGGCATTGAAAATAGTTTGGCGGCCATTTGGAAAATTCTCACTACGGGCGCCACAGGTCAAATCCAACTGAGTTTCCTTTTGAAATAGTCAGTTTAGTCCATATTAATTGTGTGCCAAGTATTATATTTCTATCACAAATGGCACTTTTTTGCTAATCCTATGGACTACTACCCTTCCAGAATATTTAACAGGCAGGTTATTTCAGGATCCTTGACTTTTGACTTTTGTTTACTTTCCATGTCATCCAAGCATGCGAAGAACCAGCGAAGAACGCAATTTATGCACTGGTTCACCTTAACATTTCAAATATTTCTGCAATTATTTTGCGTTATCTGCATTCTTGCATTCCATAATGCTATTTTTATTTAAAGTCGAAAGTTTGCCACCGCGAAACAACTGTCATGATTATAGATTATAAGTATATAAATGACTTAAAGGTGCAACGAGATATTTTGAGGCACCCAAATATTGTGTCGTAGTAGTAATTTCATATATATTTGACGCTCAGTAGATTTCTTATACCTTGTATTTGGCAAAAGAAATGTCTTAAAAGAGAGAAATAGAGTGATTTTGATTTGATTCATGTACTGAATTTTGCATTTGCTCCTATACGAAATTAGAAATTTCACAGTTTTTGTACCAAAGAAACATTTCTCAACATAATGCTTCCAGATGGGGATATATTTGATGGAAAGCTTTACATCAGGACAAAATCAGTATTTTTTTAGGGACACCTGATATGTGAAATCTCTCGTTGCACCTTTAAAGGAACACTGCCGCATTTGCATTTAAGACGCTCTCATTATTTGTCAAAATTAAGGTTTTGCGTCAATTTCAGCCCCTACAGGGTGAGTCAAAAAAAACTTGACCCGGGTTGTGTCCGCCATTTTGAGTTTTTAAATAAAATATATCTAACATATGTGGTATCATCGAAAAGCCTATTTCATTATATTTAATTTACTGCAAAGAAATTCCAATCGGTTAAGTATAGGCCGAGCTACAGTCTTTTGAATCAAGTGGTCCGCTTTTCCCCCATCCACGGATTCCCATTTAAATGCACGGCGCCGTTCATTTTAATGTAAATCCGTGGACAGAGCCTAAAACCGACTACAGTACTTGATTCAAACGACTGTATATGAATGTGAATGATCTTTGCAGCAAAGTACAAATAATGAACTAGGCTTTCAGATGATACCACATATGTTAGATATGTGTTGCTTGAAAATTCCAAATGGAGGACACAATCAGGGTTAAACTTTTTTTAGACTCACCCTGTATATGCAATTGCCATCAAATAGTACCAAATATTATACACCATGCTCAGAGAATGACACCATACGATTGGTTGAGAACGGACCATGTACAGTTAACTCTATATTACAAACACAAACATTTTCACTCGGTACAGTTATTCCCCAATTATTACTTTTCCAAATCATCCCCCGTTCCCACTTTGATTTAAATCAGATCTCATTCCGTGATTAATTTAAAGGGATAAGCAGCGATAATGCAGGAGAATACAAAAATGCGGAAATGCATTTTAGTAGCTTATAAATCAGGGATAAGTGTGTACAATTCCATATAACTACTTTAATGTAGAAAAATATAGTGAAAAAATTAAGTTTTGAGGAAATCTGTCTCGCGCAAATAGATATACAGCGATGGCATCTCAAAATCTACACTAAACAGCTGATTGTGGTTTACACCAGTACAGAATAAACAAACATCATAAAGTTTGGGTTTGAGGTCAAACTGTACAGGAAATGGTGCACAATATCACGCTTAAAAATCTGGGATATTCGCAGGGAAAGGCTGTTTTTGATCTCGTCGGAATTTTAAAACACACGTATAGAAATTACAGAATCAGATTTAAAGTACTGCTTCGCCTTTAATACACGGATTTCATGCCAACCACTTGCAGGTTATTTTAGCACATCCACGCCAGTAACAAAAGTAACAAACTCTGAATTTTGATGATTTATTTTTTAAATTTTCGGATCAGCAAATCACTGCCTATCCCTTTAATTCATATTTCAAAACCCTTGTACACTCGCGTGAATTCCCGCCAGTCTCTAACTTTGATGTAATATTCCTTCATGCAGATGTGTTAACTTTTGATTTAAAAGTCATGATCCGGCTGCTAGAGTTCATATAACATGACGTTCCTAAACTGCGTGCAATGTTTTGGATTGATTACTTTGCCAGATGATAACAGCGCCATGTTTCTTTTTATTTCAAGCTATGAACGTAGTTCCCAATGTTATCTCTCGACTCAAAAGTAGTAAATAATGTAGACACTACAGTTGGACCATAACATAAACGACAACTACAAAAAAATACCTTTCTATAGAAAATAATTTCTATGGTCTCGCCAACATCATTTCATATTTAATTGATTCAACATTTCCGCTAACTTAACAGTCTAAAACAAATTATTTATCCAAAATTAAAACATCTGAAATACAGGTTTATCCATGTTAATCATAAATCCCTTAAGGACACGTTCAAATTCGTTTGTCACGTCCAGTAGCTTGCAAATGTAGTCCACGACGAAAGGTCGTTTCAAGCATATTACGACGCTTTTCAGTACATGTATTTTGAATTACTGTATCCGTGAATTTAAAGGGACACAGTGGCATGAAAAAATATTCAGACATAACGAAATGGACCTTTACTGAAATCACTTCCACAGACTAATAATATTTTCCTTGTAAGCTTCACTACTCAGCCAAGGATGCTGATATTACTTCCAGCATTTTTATCAAACTTGAAAAGCATGTTCTCATCAGCTCACAGTGCTACTGTATATGTTCTAATCCCGGTTGATGCACCTTTTCACTTCCCAGATCAATACATCTTATACTACAAGTCAGAAGTACAATGTCTGAATCCCGCCGTCACGAACTGGTGAGAGTCCCAGTCAAGGGGGTGAAACGCATTCAAAACCAGTCGTCCGTGCTGGGCGCTGACATTTTGAATATTGCACGGAATAATTATCAGTTTGGGTGCTTGTATACACACATAATGTCAATTCGATACAAACAATCCGCCAAAATATCAGTTGTTGGATGTTGGGTGCTATTGGGTGGTTAAATTTTGTCCTACCCATGGCCACACAACGCAATTTTTTTTAAATAAACCGCCTCAATGAATACATCTTTTCACCTAAGCGCGCATTGCATTATGAGAAAAAAGAGTATCTGAGCACAATGATCCAGGTACATTATTTTTACACCTGGCCACCTCTAACACATACATTAATTTGTATCACTACCGATTAGTGTATATGCTTTTTTTTTTTTTTTTTTTTGAAATGGACCTTTACTGAAATCACTTCCACAGACTAATAATATTTTCCTGGTAAGCTTCACTAATCAGCCAAGGATGATGATATTACTTCCAGGCATTTTTATCAAAATTGAAAAGCTGTTCTCATCAGCTCACAGTGCTACTGTATATGTTCTATCCCGGTTGATGCACCTTTTCACTTCCCAGATCAAAATATTATACTAAAGTCAGAGTACAAAGGTCTGAATCCCGACGTCACGAACTGGTGAGAGTACCAGTCAAGGGTGGTGTTGATGAAAGATTCAAAACCAGTCGTCCGTGATGGGCGCTGACATTTTGAATATTGCACGAATAATTATCAGTTTGGGTGCTGTATACACACATTAATGTCAATTCGATAAAACCAATCCGCCAAAATACAGTTGTTGGTGTAGTTGGGTGCTATTGGGTGGTAAATTTTGTCATACCCATGGCCAAAAACGCAATTTTTTTAAATAAACCGCCCTCAATGAATACATCGTTGCACCTAAGCGCGCATTGCATTATGAGAGAAAAAAGAGTATCTGAGCACAATGATCCAGGTACATTATTTTTACACCTGGCCACCTTAACACATACATTAATTTGTATCACTAACCGATTAGGTATATGCCAAGCGGCACCCACAGTATGTGAAGAAGGGACGGCAGCCATGCTTTGTGGTGGACAAAACATGCGAGACGGCGAATTTCTAAAGATTACGTAACGTGTTGCCTCTCTATCTATATAGAACCCTTTGGCCACAGTGAGGTGGGCCCAACATACAGGAACCTATGTATTCTGCATTGTGATAATGAATGCATCCCCTATTTCATCGCCACTATCCAGCACTGACCTTCTACAATGGATAGCAGGGCTTGCGCACCGTTAAATTCGCTGATGTGTGTGCAATGGCGGATCCAGGATTTGAAAAATGTCAAAATACCGGGGGCTTGAAAGGCTGTAACTGGTCCAAAATAGCTCAAAATGGGCTGTTTTTGCAGAATTTGCAGAATACCGGGAAGCGCCAATTGAAACAACAGGAGTTTTGCCATTTTGCCCTACAACATGTGGCTCACCTTATTTTAAGTTAAAGGAATTTGTATCACAATAGACATCTGTGTGGAATATGTGCACCAGCAGGTGATGCATTATTTCCCGCCAAATTGCTAAGGACGAAAAGCAACTCCTGTTGTTTCAATTAGCAACTCCATGTGTTAGAGGGCAGTTGTGATATCCAGTAGCATCGTATACAAGGTTACGGTTTATTGTATGTATATTGTCATGGTAGCTAAGACACTCTCTCATGGTGGACTCTCCAGTTTTTTACACCGGTTTGGATTCTATGGCCATTTGGGCTGCTCAAAACAACTCTACCAAGCATTTTGATGTCAAATGAATATTGATATGGTTCCTTGGATTTTAAATTTTCGCATGCCAAAATTCCACATTGACTTCACATGCAAAATTTAAAATCCAAGGAACCATATCAAAACTTCGTTTTCACATCCAAATGTTTACCAGATGTATTTTGAGCAGCCCAAATGGCCATAGAATCTACTCGTTTAAATAGAGATTTGAAAAAAGGTTTATTTGCCTACTCCTAAAAGCGACATGCACATTCATACAATGGCATTTTATTAGTGAACTTAATTTCACGGTTGTCCGTAACAGATTATGTTTTATTTGTTTTGGCAGTCAACGATCTTTCATTTACCTTTTGACATTTCATTATTAGGTAGGTCAAATTTCGTTGAGCCTCTGTCTCTTTCCAATAAGCATTACTGAACCATTGCAATTAATTTAAGTCTTCAGATCCTGCAGACATCCATAGACGTTCATAGTTCAAATATTCCATTTTGTATTTTAATATGCATTCTCATGACCGTATTCAGAATCAACTTAAAGTATGTGTTCAAAAATGAGTCTAAATAAGCTTAGTCTTAGGTAAGTTGTTTTCGAGATGCCTTCCCAAATGACTGCAGGTCATTTGGGAAGCCATCTCAAAAACCACTGACTTAGGTATTATAACCTAACCTAATCATGGTTGAAAGAGTTAACTAACCTAAAACACCTGGTTTATCATGTTTATGAGGTGAATAGCTCGGACGCGAACAATATTCATTTTCAATTTGTAACTAAATTAGGGCCGCTCCAATGCAATTGCATTTGATCTATATACGTTGATTAAATGTATTCCTGTGATATTTATTTGTCCAAAGACGGAGGTGAAAGATGTGTAACACCGGCATTGATTATCAAAAATAAAAATAGCCTTTGCTCTTTCTGGATTAACCGGGAGTCCGGGAAATACTCACACTCGCTATTTGATCACGACCATACATGAAGAAGATTTAGTTACTTAGAATTAGAAGAAACTAATAAAAAACATTGTTCACTGTAAAAAATGATTGATAACAGAATGTGATAAAAGTTTAAGTCTATAAACGCGTTATATACTATAGTGTATAGTATAAAATGAGTGTAAAAGACAAGGATTTTATGTGTAAAAAATAGGATTTTGTGCGATCACATGACCATATTAGGTGAAATTTCCCAATCTGGTGGATTGTGGGATGGATTCAATACACCCTCTGGATGTAACCTTTGATTTTAATATCATTAGAATGTATTTTTTTCATCTCATCTACAGTTTTGGCTGGATTCTCTCCCCCCCCCCTCCCTCTCTCTCTCTCTCTCTCTCTATCTCAATATGATGCTACAGGGTTGTTTACGGTTTCCCGCAAATTATGTTGTAAGTATAAGCACAAATACCCCTAACATGATACGTCGGACCCGATTCGGGTGTCTGGACACATAAGACCGAAGACCTAAGACAAAGACTAAAAAATAACTTAGTCGTAGAATGAAATTAATGTCATGTCTTCGGGCTCTATCTGTTCCAGACACCCTATAGGGTGGGGTGTCTGGAAAACTAAAACCTAAGACAAAGGACTCAAAAATTACTTAGTCGTAGTAGTAGAACAAAATCGATTTCTTATGTCTCGGCTCTTAGTTTTCCAGATCGGTGTGGGTGTATGGAAAACAAAGACCTAAGACATCGACTCAAAAATATTAGTCAGTAGAACAAAATCGATTTGTCTTATGTTTTCGGTCTTTGTTTTCCAGATCAGTGTGGGGGCTGGAAAACAAAGACCTAGACATATAGGACTCAAAAAAATACTTAGTCGTGAAACAAAATCGATGACTTATGTATTCGGTCTTTGTTTCCAGGTCGTGGGGGTGTATGGAAAACAAAGACTAGACATAAGACTCAAAAAATACTTAGCGTAGAACAAAATCGATGTCTTATGTCTTCGGTCTTGTTTTCCAGATCCGTGTGTGGGAGATCGGAAAACAAAGACCTAAGAATACGACTCAAAATTATTAGTCGAGAACAAAATCGATTTCTTATGTCTTCGGTCTTCTGTTTCCAGATCCGTGTGAGGGTGTCTGGAAAACAAAGACCCTAAGCTACGACTCAAAAAATACTAGTCGTAGAACAAAATCGTGTCTTATGTTTTCGGTCTTTGTTTTCCAGTCAGGTGTGGGGGGTGGAAAACAACGACCTAAGACATAAGACTCAAAAAAAATACTTAGTCGTAGAACAAAAATCGAATGTCTTATGTCTTCGGTCTTGTTTCCAGTTCCGTGTGTGGGTGTCTGCGAAAAAAAGGACCTAAGACATAAGACTCAAAATTACTTAGTAGATAGAACAAAATCGATGTTTATGTACTTCGGTCTTTGTTTTCCAGATCCGGTGTGGTATGTCTGGAAAACAAAGACTAAGAATAAGACTAAAAAAATACTTAGTCGTTAGAACAAAATCGATGTCTTCTGTCTTTCGGTCTCAGATCCGGTGTGGTGTCTGGAAGACAAAGACCGAAGACATAAGAATTAAACCCCCAAAAAAATTACTTAGTCGTAGAACAAATTCGAGTATTAGTTTTCGGTCTTTGGTTTCCAGATCCGGGTGTGGGAGTCTGGAAAACAACAATACGACTAAAAAATAGTTTAGAAATAAATCGATGGTTTATGTCTTCGGTCTTTGGTTTCCCTCAGGATAGTGTGTGGGTGTCTGGGAGAAAACAAAAGACCTAAGACATACGACTCAAAAAAAAGACTTAGTCGAGACAAAAGCGCTGTCTTATGTCTGCGGTCTTTGTTTTCCAGACCTTGTGGGTTGTCTGGAAAACTAAGACCACAGACATAAGACTAAAAAATAACATAGATAGGCCTATAACATGAGATCAATAGCAATCACTCAACCAATTAATCGATCATTTGATTAGCAATCTCCACTCTTTCATCCCCTCTGTAAATCAATCATCAAGTCAATCAATCAGGTTTTTAATCATTAAAAAAATGAAATCAACCTTTGGTTAAAAATTAAACTTAGGAGGGAAGCTGAAGGTGATCGATATCTAGCAGGGCTCTGACAGTGCCATTTTCTAGTTCGCCATTTTTGCGTGCTCCTATGCACTAGACGCTGGAATCATGGAATGCATCTTCAGGCGGTATCCGTCTGTCATGGGTGTTAAATCAGTTTTCTATCTTATTGTGACAGAATACGCGAGCCTCCTTATACGGTCACAAGAAAATCACAAGCCTATGGACTAGGCTGCGCTTAACGGGGGAACATGTTTCGGTGAATCAATGACTCTTCCTAGATTGTTTATTCGTGTCTTACCGTCTTCGTCTTCGGTTTCCAGACACCATATATAGAATCTGGAAACGTAAGACCGGAAGCACCTAAGACAGGGAAGGAAAAAAAAATAAAGGGAAGGAGACTCGAATCTGAGTGGGGCGCGGATATTTAACACTTAACTGCATAACTGGGGTTTGCCCTTACGTTAGTGCATAACGGGGGGTTCCTATGGACCCCCCCCCTAATAAAACAACGTTCTCAAAGGATTTTTAGATGAAATCCACCACAGGTTAGGAAGGGCTTCAAAGACATCAACAATAAAAAAATAAAAACTGAAGAAAGTTGTTCAGTAGACCTTAGGGGCTCAAAACATTGATTTTAATTTTGTGTCAAACTGTGCGCAAAAGACACGAATCGTTTCTGCAATTTCTACGGCACTGATTCACGTTAGACTTTGCTGATTGCTGTAATTGGTGAAGGAGGAACTATATTTAACATATAAGCCACAAATAGCAAGTCTCATGCCATTTTATATTGTTTAGGTGACTTGTTTAATTTACCATAGGTTCATTACAGTAAACCACTATACGATATATATAAAATATTATGCCACCATTGGCCTACTACTTTCCATATTTTTTAATTAATATTTTACTTTGTTTATGTAACCTAGGTGTATGCTTGAAATTCAGAATCACATTAACTCTATTAAGATTGTTAATTTTTGTCATGGGCACTTCCGTTAGTGCATAAGGGGGGGGGGGGGTTCTAGGGGACCCATGCTAATTAACGCAAAAAAAAACGACACGATGGATTTGAATTTTTTTTTGCAACCAATGGAAGCACAACTAAAAGTTAGACAACTACACAAATTATAAACCAATTATTGCAGCGTTAAACAACAGCCGACGGAAAAACAAAAAACAAAATGGGTCACTAGGAACCCCCACCCCCCCCTTAGGCAGTTTTAAGTGTTAAAAGTGACGGATTGTCAAAACGGTGGGGCCAAGCCTCATTCACTATAGCAACCTCAAAATGTATCAAATAGATTACAGCAATAGACTGCCAACTACTAACGATTGGGCGCAATTCTTTGTAACATCATCCACGTAGCCCAATTTTTTCCCATTTTTAAATGTGTTCCAACGAATTGCGCGGCGGGTGCCAAGTAAAATTGACTTCCATGTATGTGCATGCGTGGCTCGCATGTGTCAACAATAATAGGTAATTGATTTTTAAAAACAATGATACAGGCATGATACCGTGTGGATTCAATTGTGTTTTCATTACACTGAAAAAGTGTTTGTAAATATTGCCTCCTTGGTGGCTGGCGGGGAATTAAATTAAAAGCTTTCTAAATAGATTTTTTTGTAAATTAAATTAATTAAAAAAATTGTAAAATAGAATTAGAGATGAGATACCTGAAGTGCTGAATTCCATGTTTGTATTGAGTTCATCCCACCATGCACCAGATTTGGGGAAAATTACACTCATTTTAGTAGACAAGAGCTAGTACTAAAGATTTTATATTATGACCATGAAGTTTATCATGGTCGGTAAACCCTCGTCTTACAAGGGGGGGGGGGGGGGGGGGGGGGGGGGGGGGGGGGGGGGGGGGGGGGGGGGGGGGGGGGGGGTGGTTACCACCCCCCCTACAAGACTTCGCTCCGGTGCGCTAAAAAACGCAAAAAAAATCGTAAATAAAAAGCTCTAGGTAATCGTTTCTCCATCCTTTTCCGGTATTTTAGCGAAAAAAAAATGTGAGGTAGCACCTTCACCGGGGTTAGGTATGGGGCCTATGCCGTCAAAGTCGACGGGTAAGGGGGGGGTGGTTGCCACCAAGGATATTTTTGGTGGATTGTGAACATATTATGCACAGTATGCTCTAAAACTCTTTGTGTATGTAAAACCTAGCCAATGCCATCATTTGAGAGCTGTGAAACCGCATGAAAATACCGATATTCCTACGTTTTTTAGCGCAAAATTGGAAATTTTAGCCCTATTTTCTTGGAAAATGCCAATTTGCCGACTCGCGGACTTGATGACGTCATTGTGAAGCCATACTAAGTATGTTGGTACGTATTTGGTATCAATGGAAAGAGGAGGACCATAGCTATCCCTGGTATCAAAATCATAAGCTCGGGTGCTTTATAAAAAATTCTCGAGGGGGGTAGGTGGTAACCACCCCCCCCCCCCCCTTGGTAAACCGTGTTACAAAAAAGGCTTGGTAAGACGAGGGTTAAATATTGAACACGTTATCCTTAAGTTATTGATGGTGTTTAGTACAGTATAGGTGCACTGTAGCAATGCATAGTGCACCCTCTGCTTCCAAATATAGGTAAAACCTTATTACAGAATGAATGGAAAAAAAAATGAATAAGCGTTATTCGATAAAAATGTTCTATAAGAAGTAGGATGATTATAAACTGGTAAAAATATAGTTAAAAAAATCAAACAGTCAGTGGATTGATTAAGTTAGGGGAAACATTGTAAGTATAATGTTACACTTAAGTTTAAGTGTGGATAAGCAGCAATAATACGGAGAGGAGAATAAAAACTTGTAGACAAATGCATTTTAGCTTAAAATAATAGATTAAGTATGTATCGGATTTCATTTTATAAAATAATTAAAACGTAGTC
This sequence comes from Ophioderma brevispina, assembly GCA_023653785.1. Lineage (NCBI taxonomy): Eukaryota > Metazoa > Echinodermata > Ophiuroidea > Amphilepidida > Ophiodermatidae > Ophioderma > Ophioderma brevispina. Next base: position 25,280 of record JAMKCH010016763.1, on the reverse strand, counting down.
TTACAAAGGGGTGGGGGGGAGTGTCCCCAGTGAATCGCTTGGTGAGCCAAATGCCAAAACACTATCGTAAAACAGCTCCTAGGTAATCAATTCTCTATCCTTTCAGTTCATTTAGCGAAAAAAAAAAAGTGAAGGTAACCTTCACCGGGGTTAGGGTATGCCGATCAAAGTCTAAAGGGTGAGGGTGGGGTGGTTGCTACCCAATGATATTTTATGGTGTTTTTTTTATATATTATGTACAGTATGACCTCTAAACCTCTGTTTCATAAACAGTCAGTGCATCAGTAGAGCTAAAAACCTGCATGCATGAAAATCCAATCTTCCTACCTTTTTGGCCGCTTACGGCTTATTTTCTGTTTAAAATGCCAATTTGCCGACTCGCGGACTAGATCTTCACTGTGATGCAATACTAGGTATGTTGTACTTATGTGATATCAAGGAAAGAGGAGGACCATAGCTACCAACTGTATCAAAATCATAACCACCCCCCCCACCTGGTTGACCATTATTAAAAAAAGTTGGTAAGAACGACGGTAATGAGAAACAAAAAACAAAATATTTTAAATAGTTTTGTCGTATTATCTCCCGCAAATTCACATACAGCGATGCATCTTCAAAATCAACACTAAACAGCCGATTGTGGTTTGCACCAGTACAGAATACACGACGATCAATAATACTTGTGTTTAAGTCAGACGTAAGGTTCATGCTGCAAAGTATTACTCGTATAACATCTTGGATATTAACAGGAAAGGCTTTTTTGATCTCAAGTCGGAAATTTTTAAACGCACGTATAGAAATTAGAATCGGATAAAAAGTAATGCCTTGCTTAACACACGGATGTCAAGCCAGCCCACTTGCAGGGTTAGGGTAGGCCACATCAATGCCAGTAACAAAAATACCAAAATTTTTCTTTTTTTGATTTTTATGATTTTTTTTCGATGTTGTGGTTCAGCAAATCGCTGCTTATCCCGTTAATGAATACGGCCCCATTCCCCCCACCACATTCTGGATCCACCACTTCTGACTTCTCGTTACTTTTGACTTGCTGTAAGCAAGTAATTTTTTTTTCAATCTAAACTCTAGTCCACAGGCTACGACAGAGATAAATACCCACCAAACACATCCCCATCTATACAGATGGCTCCAAGGATCAAAACAAAGTGGTGCAGCTGCTACGTGTTACTGCCTAAAACATGCCCTAAAAATGTCCTTTGACATGTCTCGCAAACCCATCATGAGGACTTATCATCTTCACAGATTCATTGTCTAGTCTAATTGCGTTAAATAGCAACAAATTAGACCATCTGTATTGTAGCATTGCTTGAAATGTACTCCAGGCTAGTTCAGCAAGGAAAACTCCTTGTCCTGGCCTGGCTGCCAAAGCCATGTCGGTTCACGCAACACAAAGCGGGGCATCGGCAAAAAGTGCTTTGAACATGAATGTGAACAATGTTAAAATTCCATACATTGCATCTCAAAATCCAATGTCAAAAGTCAATGCAAAAACAAAGGGCAGACATGTGGGATACATTCCCCGACAACAAGCTTCACTTTATTCAACCAAATGTATGAACAATCAACTACAATTCTTGAGAAACGGAGGATGAAATGTCTAAACCGTGCTCGTGAATTGGTCATACATACATGACCCATTGCCATTACCTCCTTAGGGGCGAACAAATGCCCGCCTGTCTGCCTTGTAACAAAATTGTCACTGTGAAGACATCCGAATTGATGTTTGCGCTGATATGCGCATGTCCGACAAAGATATTATAATGAGCCAAACATGAATGTCTTGAAAATGTGCAACCCCAGACAAGGGTTGGGTTTCCTAAAGGAAGTCGATCTTTACAAACAATTGTGAAATGTAAATTCAATAATCAATTTAGATGTAAATTATTGTAAGTCAAATTAATGTACTAAATGGTGTCTGTGAAATGAAATTTTTTAAATCATTTGATGTATAATCATGTGTAGGACACTACATGACTATTTTGTGTTGATGTGTCGTTAAACGTTAATACCTTCCTTCCTCCTGGCTACAGACCAGCGACCTTTTATACCTATATATAATGTTGGTTTCAATGGTTTTAGACCAGTTTTCCTGCTGAATCTGAATCGGATGATGCCAGACGAAAAACCGTGAGCATTTTCGAGGAGGAAACGCGAAAATTCAAACTGGCCACCAAAACACGAAAACTCATATGTGAATTACTTAAAAGTTGTAATTTTTTGTGCCTGTCGCGTCAAACACCATTGTGACAAATAAAAGGTGATTCTTAACCACCGCTTAAGAGGATTCAATATGGCCGTCAATATAACAAGCATCTGATAATTTATCTATTTGACGTTTAGTAGAACGGGAACAGATATATAAACAAGCTTTCAGCAATAAATAGATTAATTGAAAAATTATTATGGAAATAGCTTTCAACAATTTGCTAATCACTCAAATCAATAAACCATCAATAATGGCTCCAAAATGGCAAAATTCATTACTACTTAAAGGCAGGAACTGCCATGTTGGGTATACTCACTATAAACCTGATTCAGAGACAATTTAAAATATCCTAACATAATCAAAGGGATTGATAGCAGGGCGACTGTAGTGTAAGAGTGTGCGATTCCGGATAAAATTGTGAATTTGGCACCACAAGTACTTAGGCATTGATATCCTAAATTGATGGAAGACATTGCCAGCCCCCCTTAATGGCCCCGCTTGAGTTTCAAGGTTATACAGGGTTCAAAAATTAAAAGGTTCTGAATGTGTTAAAAGCACAGCAAGGGTTGTTGGTTTCCTAAAGGAATAGCGATCTTTACAAACAATTTTGCAAATGTTAAATAATAATCAATTAGATGTAAATATTGTTAGTCAAATTAATTGTTACTAAAATGGTTGTCTGTGAAATGAATTTCTTAAATCTTTGTATGTATAATCATTGTGTAGACACTACATGACACTATTTTGTGTTGATGTGTCGTTAAACGTTAATACCTTCCTTCCTTCCAGGCACAGGACCATGCGACCTTGTTATCCTAGATATAATGTTTTTCAATGGTTCTAGACCAGTTTTTCTGCTGAATCTGAATCTGATGGATGGATGCCAGATATAAAACCTTGAGCATTTTCGAGGGGGAGGAAAACGCAAAATTCAAAATTGCCACCAAAACACTAAAAAACTCATATGTGAATACTCAAAAGTTGTAATTTTATGGCCTGTCCGGCAAAACACCCATTGTGACCAAATAAAATGTGATTCATTAACCACATACTTAAGGGAGATCAATATGGCCGGTCTCAATATAACAAAGCAACTCGATATTTATTACTTTTGACCGTAGAATGGTTAACATGTTATAACAAATGCCTTTTAGCAATTCAAATATTAATTGGAACATAGTGATAGCTTTCAATAATTGCTATCAATTCAAATCAATAAACCATTCAATATGGCTACAAAATGCAAAAATTCATTACTACTTAAGGCAGGAAACTGCCATGTTTGTTGTATATCACTATAACTGATTCAGAGCAATTAAATATCATCACATAATAAAAGGGATTTGATTGATAGGCAGGGGACTGTAGTGTGGAGAGTGTGCGCTTCCGGATAAAAAATTGTGAATTTTTGCCACACAAGTACTTTAGGCAGTGATTAATCTCTAAAATTGATGGAAGCACTTGCCAGCCCCCCTGAATGGACCCCAGCTTAGGTTTCAGGTATACAGGGGTTCAAAAAGTATAAAATGTTCTGAATGTGTTAAAAAAGCACACCATGGTGTTTGTCTGGTCACAAGGATTCAAAAAGGTATAGTTCACACTATCTATGGCTTATAGTTCGGGAGTTATGGTGTGAAAACTGTTAAAAATGTGGAAAAGACCAATTTGGGTGTGTACATGGGTTAACAGTAAACGTTGCTTTGATTCAGTAATATGTGGTTGCAAATTGGTTTCCAGCTAAAGGTTGAATAAGGAATAGTTTGCCTTACCGGTTATGCTTAGGTTTCACGTATCCAACAAAATAGGTCAAAGGTAAATATGAATCCTATAGCTGCCAATAAGCTGTTGACTTTATTCGCAATTTGGTTAATAACCGAACACGTACGATAGTCAAAACTATTCCTATATTTCTTATATGAGCTAAACCAAACCATTGAACCACATTTTACAAAAATTGGAGGAACTTTTAGTTTTAGACCCGTACAAACCAAAAATGACTTTTTTACCATTTTTACAGTTTTTACCCCATAATCCTAAACTATAAGTCAAAGTTAGTATAAAACTTGACCTTTTTGGAATCCTTGAACCAGACAACATCTGGTGTGCTTTTCAACACAATCGGAAAACTTTAAAAATTTTACCCCTGTGTAACCTTGAAATCCAGGCTGGGGGCCATGAAAGGGGTATTGTGGCAAGTGCTTTCCATCAAATTTTTGGATTATCAATGTATAAAGTACTGGTGTTACCAAAATACAATTTTATCCGGAGTTGCACACTCACATAAGCTCTGTTCACACAGTCCCCTAGATATCTGCAAGATGGCATCTAAGATATGCGTTCATATGGCTGCAAATGTCAATCAGTAAAGGTCAGTAATTCATTCACGTGTAGGCTAAGGTATATTATTTTGTGTTTTTTTTGTTGAATTAACTTTAAAAACGCCAGTAAGGGTATCTTAAGTGTCATGAGTCGTTATTCATCAAATATCCCAAACATAGATCCCAATGGACGCCTAAAACCTACAAGAAACAAAGAAACAATTCTCATTACACTATTAGTGATCGGATTTTTCGCCGCTTGGTAAGTGCCATTTCCAGGCATATTGGATACCCATTTGGATGGCATTCTTACATGTACAGATTCCTCTGATTACCTAATAATTGTACATTGATCTGTTTGACTTACAGGGAGATACACAAACATTGCAGTATAGGTAGACACAGGCTTCACTTATAGCAATCTTAGAGTATCGGAAACCATATTTGGATCCTATAATGATGAATTTAGTATCACATTTTTTTGTTAAATTATGTCTTATGATTTGAATAAATTTATTGACTGCAAAAACAAGGATTGTACCAAATTACAAACCTGCAGTCAAAAATAGATCAAGATCAGACACAATTTTATTTGCATTGACGGCCATTATTGAGTCTTGATTAAGTGGTTACAGAATTCTGTTAAAGTGGTCACCCAATGAAGGTTTAAATGAGTGTTACAGGCCCCAAGAATTAGCGAATGATTTATGTCACTTTGACGTGCGGATAAGTCTAAATTAGCACATAAAATATTATAAATTAAGCTAGTAAACATGATATAAAAATATACCTGTTGGGGATAACTGGTAGTGCAAAGAATGACAATTAGAATTCAACAAGAAAACCGGAGAGAGAAGAACCTCTAGAACCTTATGTGATTTCATAGAAGGCAAGGGAAAAATTATGGATGAAGGATAGATGGCGCCCTGCTGCATTGAACTGCTGTGCTCATAGGTGATGGACATTAACTGATATAGGCGGCGTCCTACTGTATCTACAGGCAGATATGCTGTGTGCATGAGGGTGATGGACGTATGAGGTAATGGACTAATTTAGCACATGACTAATATAGAGAGGACCAGATCCTTCTAGTATTGTTTGAGAGGATATTAAAGCTCTGGTGAGAGAAGATGAGGGAGAGTATCACCAACATCATTACTCCAAGGAAGTTTACTACCATAGTGCTCCAAGTTATTAGCAGAGGTTTCCAAAGTTGACAGGGACAGTAATCACAGTCTAGTACAAAACTTCCATATAGTGGACATTGTCATAGTAGTCTAGCTCCAGCAGTTTCGTCCGATGTGTAGCGGGTTCGGTTCTTATCGTGGCCCTGAGTTATCTAAGGATAAACAAAGGCTACGGCACTTTTGGGCTTTATATGTAGTCGACCGCGAGAATCGGGAGTAATTAGGGAATGGTTTTCTTCAGTAAGACAATCGTCCGTGGACACGTCCCACTATTGGAAAAATTGAAGTTTTGCGCTGGAATATTCGCCAGGACTCTTGCAGTTCTGCATCTTAATAGTAATCTTGCTGCAGCACGGTTCGCGTCCACACCCCAGGTAGTAAGTTTAGTATTCCTTAAATAACAACTTTATTAGAGATAATCTTTGATATTGATACCTAAGTGATGTTTGAGTGACAATTGATTTAGACACACAATAAAAATTAAATACATTGTTTTAAAATTTAGTAATCCAGTTCGGGTTATTGTCTAGTTTCGGAGTTTAATCCTAGTGTTTTGAGGTGTGGTTTGGCCTGGTCAAGGTGACCGTAACAAAAATTGGGGGCTCGAGTCAGGGAAATACACTGAAAATAGAGTAAAATTACGAACAAATTGATGGTGTTTAACTTGATATTCTGTGCTATATATTGTTATGCGTGAAGAAGTGTTTATTCTACACTTATGGCGTGAACGCAGAGGAGTTTGTCAAAGATGTTACGTGGGAGAAGTTCGATGTGCTCAAAAAGCCAGATGGAATGAATGGGCAAGTATTATGGGATGAAGTTAGGCATTCCATGAGAAAAAAGTTAAATCAAAAAACAAGTAATACACATCTTGTTGAGGAAGATTTACTAGATGAAGGATGTTTGGAAAACATAGTGAAAATTCAGGATGAGTCAGAGATTTGCTTTGAAAAAAATGCAACAGTTAGAAATGCAAATGCAAATAGAAAACTGGCCAAATTACAAATGCAAAAGAGAAAGAAAGACAGGATAAGTAGAAAAGGAAGAAGAAAAGACAGACAGAGAAAAGTTGGTTTTAGAACAGCAAAAAAGTTAGCAAAGGAGGAAAAGGAAAGGCAAGACAAATACAATAATGGAAAAACTGCTGAATTAGAAACAGCACTACAAACAGCAGGAACTTAGATGGCAAATTACAAATGGAACAAAAAGAAAAAAAAGATTAGTGACAAATGGAGGAAAAGAATTGAAGTGGCAGACATTGAAGCCAACACAAATTAGAAAAAGAAAAGTTAGAAAAGGGCACAAGCAGGCTCACTCACAATCGGCTTTTGATGCCACCCAGGAAAACATCAAATTAGTTCCAACATTAGGGAGGAAACAGAGGTTGAACAAGTATTTTTGCCACCACTTCGAGATAAGATTGCCGAAAGCATGAAGTGGCCTAAAGAGCAATGGACAACATTGTTCAGAAACTGGTGTATTGGGGAAAGCTAGAGAGATCGACTCATCCCTCATCAATTGATCAGTGCGGTTGATTAGAAGTAGTAAAGCAGTCTATTCTTAAGGCCTATGAGTTAGTGCCTGAGGCAGTATAGGCACAAATTTCGGAGTAAGAGTGCGAAAAAACTGCAAGATCAAACTCCACTGTTGAGTTTGTAGGTTCAAGAACAAATGGTGGATAGGTGGCTCACTTCCAAGGAGGTGAAAAAAGACTTCAATCACTTAGGACAGTTGGTTTAATGAGCAGTTTCAAACAGTGCATCAGCCCGAAATAAAACTCATTTGCATGAACGCGATATCAAAGATTGAAAAAATGCAGCAACAATAGCAGATGATACGCCTCACACATAAGTTGAGTTCCAGCAAAGTCGGGTGGGCCTAATAAGTCCAAAGTCAGAAATTACAAAGAGTTTTAATTCAAGGAGCCTTACCAAAAGTAGACATTCCAAAGTCATGGTACTTCTAAAGAGGGAAACCGTTAAGTTCAGGGTTCATCCAGTAGGGGAATAAGGGTCCTTCTAGTGCCAAAACAAAGTCAGGGAATGGTTTTAAGTAGATATAACTTGCACATATGGCCCAGATTTCAGGTCATGTTATGGCAAAGTTGTTGGAAGTTGATGGGAAAACAGATGGCCATGAAGACAATAAGTCTGCCTCCACAGGTTGTGCTGTGTCCATTAGACAACAAGTAGTTACAAGGCGATTAAACAGAAGATGATGGAGTCTGAGAAAGTTAGGGGAGACTTTGAACCATTTGTTTTGGAGGGTTCAGTTCACTGGATGGTGACAAAGGTGATCCAAAACCTATAAAGATGATGCGTGACACTGTTGTGCCAGTCAGTAATTTCGGAGGGGGTCATTGCCCTTAATGAAGTTAGTGCAACAGTGAGAAGCTTTGATCCAAAGGTATAGATGGATGTATAGTGTCCCTCTTCACAAGGTGAATGAAGTCTGAGTTGGTCTCAGGTACAGTCATAGTAGGAGTAAGGTCTGAACTTCCAGTCAACGGTGGTGTCAATGTTTTAGGGAATGATTTGGAGGCGGAAAGTGCATCCCCCGAACCAAATCGTTACCAACAATCCCTTGCACAGAAATAGTGAGATATGGAAGAGTGGAGTTTATCAGCCTGTGCAGGTACTAGGGGTATGGCTAGGAAAGCCAAGCTTGCCAAAGCAAATAGTGATAGGAAGAAGGATGACCGTGTCCCTAATTTAGATTTAGAGGGACACGTTCATGGGACATAAATAGGATACCAGGTCAATTCCCTCTTCAGGGTAGATAGGTTCTCCAAAACAAGAGTCAGGTCCTGAGCAGGTGCATTAGTGGGGATAATGATGATGAGCCCTTAAGTCATAACAAGTTAGTTATTGAACAGGCGATGATTCCTGCACTCAAGATCTTAGTCAAAGGGCAGTAAACCCTGAGGAGTCTGAGGACGTTTCTGTGTGTTTTTACAAAACCACAATGGTGTGCGAAGAGGAAAAGGGAGGCCAACTGATGCTAAGGCTAAAATGAGTGGAAAATTGTTCATCAGGTAGTTGTCCAAAGGGATCACAGGGAAAGTCATCAGCCATTGCCCATGATAGTCCATGGAAGGACAGTTAGGAGTCAAGAAGGACACATGATAGGATTTTGAACCACTTTTGGTGGGCCATACCACTTCGAAGATGTTTCTGAATACTGTTAGGTCTTGCCATACTTGTCACAAGTTGTGGGCAAGCCTAATCAGGAAAATACCGCCGCTCCTCTGAAACCGATACCGGAATTCGGAGAGCCATTTAGTAGGGTCATAGTTGACTGTCTAGGACCTCTCCCTAGGATTAAGTCGGGTAATCAGTACCTACTTACTAGCATGTGTGCCTCTACCAGGTTTCCTGATGCCATACCCTTAAGGAATTATTAAGGCTAAAAACCGTTAGTGAAGGCTTTGACCAGGTTTTTCACTCTTGTAGGCCTACCTAGTAAATTCAGTCAGATCAGGGAGTCAAATTTTACATATGTCTTATGTCAGCAGTGTGTCTGAGGTAGGGATAGAACAGTATCGGTCCAGTGCTTACCCATGCCGAGTACCAAGAGCCTTGGAAAGATTCCACCAACTCTAAAGATATGATTAGGACTTTACTGTTTGGAATTTGAGGAAGGACTGGGATGAGGGACTTCACTTGTTATTGTTGCTGCAAAGGAAGCAGTTCAGGAAACCTAGGTCAGTCCATTTGAGTTAATTTTTGGGCGTACAGTTCGCGGCCCTTGAAAACTCCTAAAGGAGAGAAATGGATGTGAATGATGAAAAACTGACACAAACCTTTTGGATTATGTTTCCAAATTCAAGTATAGCTCAATAAGGGCAAATGAAATTGCAAGGGAGAATTGATGAAGCAGAAAGCCCAGACCAAAATGAAGAAGTGGTCATTATGATCAAATGCCAAGAGTCGGATCTTTAGGCAAGGAGAGCAAGTATTAGTCTTGTTTCCAATCCATGGACACCCACTGCAGGCAAGGGACCATGGCCCTATACAGTAGAGTCACAGTAAATGAGGTTGATTAAATAGTCAAAAACGACAGGATAGGCGTAAAGGAGTACGGCAATGTGCAGTGAATATGCTGAAGAGTATGTAGGAGAAATGATGAGGGGCCTTGCAAAAACAGTGTGCTCTGTAAGTCATTACTGAGGAAAGTAAACATGATGACAATCAGGAATATGAAGATGTTAAAATTCAAATCAGTGTGACAAAGCAGCATGACGATCCAATCAAGTTGCAAAATTAAGTGTGCTCAATGAGTTGGATGACAAAACTAGGCCATCTTTCAGACAATCAACAGTGTGAAATCATGCAGTTGATTCATGAATTGAAGATTATTTTCAGATGTACCTAGCAGAACCACTGGCTGTTATCATGCGTGTGATGTGGGTGGATGTGCACCAATAAACAGCACCTTACAGGGTAAATCCTATTAAGAAAGAACATCTCAACCAAAGAGATAGAGTACATGTGGAAAATCAAATAAGTGAAGCAAGCAAAAGTGAAGGAGTTCCCCATGTATTTGGGTTCCAAAACCTGATGGTTCCCTTAGGTTTGAGACAGACTTCAGAAGGGTAAATTCAATGTCAAGACTGATTCATTTCCGTACCTCGTATGGCTGATTGCATGGACAAAATTGGCAATTCAAAGTACGTCAGCAAGTTGACCTTTTGAAGGGTTATTGGCAGGTTCCTTACTGATAGGCAAAAGAAATTGCGGCATTTTGCACGCCGATGGGCCTTTTCAGTATCGGGTTATGCCTTTCGGTATGAAAAAAAGCCACCGGCAAACCTCCAAAGATGGTAAATCATATAGTTGATGACATAGAAGGCTGTGAAGCCTATTTTGAGATTGGATTGTGTACAGTCACTCTTGGGAACAGCACATTGGATGGGCAGCTCCATCGCTTGTTCAGAAGTTGTCAGAAACAAACTGCCAGTTAATTTAGTCAAGAGGGAGTTTTGCCATCCAATGTCACGTATTTAGGCCATGTAGCGGTCAAGCAAGGTCAAGCCTGTCAAGGGGCTAATAGTTGAAGCAATTGAGACGTTCCCCATACCTAGTACCGGGAAAAAGAACTTCAGAGATTCTTAGGTAGGGCTGGATATTACTGGAAGTTTTGGCAACTTTTCAGAATTGCAGTCCTTTGACAATTTGTAGCCAAAAGTGTCAAATTGTTTGGTCACAGGAATGTGAAATTAGTTTCCAGACAATCAAAGCCATATGATTAGTGAACCAGATTTGATTGCACCAGACTTTCAGAAACCAATGTCAAGGTGGCCCTAGATCCAGTGACATTGGGTGTGGTGGAGTTCTTATGCAAGAAGTAGAAGACGGAATAGACACACCCTTTTCGTATTTCTCCAAGAAGTTCAACAAGCACACAGAAATTACTCCATTGAGAAGGAGTGTATTGCTATGATTTTGGCATTAGGGCATTTTGATGTATTACCTGGGCACCACAGTGCCCCAGGGCTTGTTTCATAGATGACATCAACCCCTCACCTACATCCACAGGATGAAAAAAACAAGAATCATAGGCTGGTGAGGTGGGTTTGACCTGGCAAGAGTACAACTATGAACATCGACACATCAAAGGCAAAAGATAAGTGATGGCTGATGCCTTATCCAGAATAGTGTAGTTAATCAGAATCAAGTTACAAGCTTTAAAGGAGAATGTACATTGGTACAGTAAGTTAAGTATAGGAAGTTTAAGAAATTGAGAGTTTAACTGGGTTGCGAAAGTTGCTTTTCAATCCCAAACTTTCTTGCTTAAGGGGGAGGGTGTTACAGGTCCCCAGACTTAGCAATGATTTATTTCACTTTGAGTAAGATAGTCATTAAAATTAGCACATACATATTATAAATTAAGTTAAGTAACAGATATAAAAATATACCTGTTTTGTGTGGCATAACTGGTATGTGCAAAGCAATTAGAATTAACAGAAAACCGGAGAAGCGTCTAGACCCTTAGTGATGTCATTAGAAGGCAAGGGGAAATTCTGGAGAGGATGATGGCGCCTGACTGCATTGAACGTGTGCCATAGGTGAGGGAACATGACAATGATATAGGCGGCGCTCTACTGTATTACAGGCAGATATGCTGTGTGCATGAGGGGTGATGGAATTCTGATGTTAATGGACTATATTTAGCACCATTGTCATAGAGGGCGACCAGATCCTTCTAGTATTGTTTGAGATGAAATAAAGCTCTGGTGAAAGAAGATGAGGGAGAGTATCACAACATCATTACTCAAAGGAGCGTTTAATACCATCGTGCTCCACGTTTATTAGCAGAGGTTCCAAGTTGACAGGGACAGTAATCACAGTCTAGTACAAGTCTTCCATCTAGGGGACATTGTCATATTAGTCTCAGCTCCAGCAGTTTCGTCCGATTGGTATGCGGGTCGGTTCTGTAATTTCGTGGCCTGTGAGTTATCTAAGGCTAAACAAGCTACAGCACTTTTGGACTTTATATTTAGTCGACCTCCGAGCATCGGGAGTCATTATGAGCTGGTTTTCTTCAGTAAGGACAAGTCGTCCGTGGACACGTCCCACTATTGGAAATTTGAAGTTTTTGCGCTGGAATATTCGCCAGGACTCTTTGCAAGTTCTGCATCTTAATAGTAATCTTGCTGCAGCCCGCGTCGCGTCACACACCATAGTAAGTTTAGTAGTTCATTAATTAACAACTTTATTAGAGATTAATCTTTGATTATTGATACCTAAGTGATGTTTGATTGAGATTGATTTAGACACACAATTAAAATAAATACCTTGTTTTAAAATTAGTAATCCAGTTCGCAGTGTATTGTCTAGTTATTCAGGAGTTTGAATCCGTAGTTTTGAGGTGGTTTTGGCCTTGGTCAAGGTGACCGTAACATGAGACAGGATGTAAAAACACAACTTTTGAGTGAACAAGAGATGAATGTTTTATGTTTTGGTGGCCATTTTGATTTTTTGCGTTTTACAAAAATGCTCAAGGTTGCTCGTCTGGCATCCATCGGATTCAGAATCAGCATGGAAAACTGGTCTAAAAACCATTGAAAAACATTATATATCTAATAAAACAAGGTTGGTATTAGGTATCAATGGATCTGTAGCCTGGACTACTCTTGGGGTATGTGAGAGTCAAATACACGAAATACAAATACAGCACTGCAAATATGAGATGTGTGTCAAAGAACGAACGTGCATGGTTAAAGGCTGACTCAGAGATTTCCCAAGGAGTCCTTCATATCCAAAATCACAACTTGTTCTAAAATTCCTGACCCAGAATTTTTGTTATACAGAGTATCCTATGGCACTGTTATACATAAAAATCTGATTCATCTCCAGCTTTGGAATTGAGCATAGGTGAATATATTTAATTAATACATAAAAAAAAATTCAAAATCTGAGTCAGCCTTTCATCATTCGTAGCACCTTTCACATGCCCAACGTTTTGCTGCATATCCTATCTGTGTAAAATAGCACGACACACAAGCCTTTCTAGGGTACGTTTCATCAAAATTCCCTTTAAAGTGACATTCAAATTTATACCTAAATTGGTTAATTTCAAATATAGGAATAATTCCAAAGATACAAAAGTGTTTCCCTTACGCCTTTGATATTTCCATTGTGTGAAAAAAAAATATTGTTGTTCAATAAAACCTAAAAAAAATATAGGCTTGAAAATTTAATTGATTATGCCCAGAGAAAGTCCCTTCATAGTTATGGTATTAATTTTTTTCACGCTGTCTTATATTGTAGGATTTTTATTTATTTTTTTCATTTTGCGAAATCCAAATTTTACCTTAAATTGAGCATTTTGAGAACCCGCAAAAAAAAAACCCGAAAAGGGTGATATTTTTTGAAAAGAATATAGTATTAACTTTTTTTTTAAGAAAGATGCAAATGTCAGCAAATTATCATAGGTTTCTATGGGCCTCTGCATTGCACAGTACCCCAAAATGCGCGTTCACATTTTACACTTATGGCAGTAAAACTAGGTCGAATCTCAAACTATGTCATAATCAGTAATTTCTTGAAAAGTAATCTGGTTATCCATTGTTTTATTTAGGTGTTTTGAAGTATTCAAATCTTTTGGGGGAAATTTAGTATCAGTGGATCCAAGAGTTGCGTGGTAAATATTGTAGATTTTTGATTAAAAATTTATTTTTTGAAAACTATTTGTCTCAAAAATTAATATGGAAAACCATATTTTTTATTATCAGCACAAATGAATGTACTAACTATCAAATTGTAAAGACATCTCAAACCATGTAATAATCAGTAATTTCTTGAAAAGTAATCTGGTTACCCCATTTTTTAATTTTGGTGTTTTGAAGTATTCAAATCTTTAGGAGAAATTTAATATCAGTGGATCAAAGAGTTGCATGGTAAATATTGTAATTTTTTGATCAAAAACGTATTTTTGAAAACTATTTTTATCAAAAACAAATATGGAAAGCCATATTTTTTTTATTAAGAATTGTTATCAGCACAAATGAATGTACTATATATCAAATTGTAAAGAAATCCCTCGGCCTATTTAAATCATGATACCAACACCTTAAAATTTTAATTCAAATATGAAATTTTTGAAAATCAGAGTTGGTGTCATTTTGTACAGTGTAGAAAATGTTGTCTAGGGCGGTCGGTGGAAAATAAGTAAAACCGGTTTTTCTTTCCCCTGTGTGATGGTTGTGCTAGACTATTGGTGGGTTTGCACTCTGGGGGAGCCAGACACATACATAATGAAGTATGAGATTTAAAAAATAATAGCCGTATTTGGTGTATCTCTTTGAATCGAGTTCATTAGGATTGGTAATAATCATAGGAAAAATTTGTTGTCAAATTGCAAAGATCATTCACTCATCTCTCCAGGTGTAGTTCCTGGTCCTATAGCGCGATCGGGGTCGGGGGGGGGGGGGGGGGGGCACTCATATGAAATGGATATGGGTGTAAGGCTGCGCTATTCCCAACCCGGGGCTCCATTGACATACGAACTCCCAAAAATAGGTAGAGCGAGCCAATTTTCCCCCTAAATAGGGAGTTTTTGTGTCCCTGCCTTAAGGCAGGAAGATAAGACACATAGGGATCACTCACTTTGTCCACTGTTGTTGTTGTTGAAAAGGGTTAACATTTGCTTGTGATATCCGCATACTTAGATGGATTAAAACCAAACTTGAGTATAGATGCAATATGCGATCCCTCATTTGCTGATGAGGTCACATCCACATACTTTAGGTCAAAGGTCATTGAGGTCTGTTGTAAAATAAAATAGGCTGAAAATGTAAAATTGACCTAAATGAAAGTGAAGTTCAATTGGAACCAAGCTCGAGTCATAGGTGCAACATTGGATCCCTCATTTTTGATGAGAGCCTAAGGGTCCTCGAGTGCCAAATTGTTGTCACACATATTTCAATACGGCTAAATCGCCATCTCATCATAGTGCGCATTTCACACTCCATAACAACGTTTTACACAATTTGGCCTCGCCAGTGGTGTGGGTCAGTGGTCGCATCCAGGCCACAGGGGGTTGTCACATGCCAATAGGACATGGAACGGTCAAGTTATAAGATGGCTGAAAATGCAAATTGACACAATTGAAAAGTTGAACCAAACTTTTGATTGCGTCATAGAGGTGCAGGTGGATATGGAGGTCCCCGTCATTGTGGTGGCGAGGTCAAAGTCACATGGCACGGAGGTCAAAGGTCATATAAGGCCTATCATTACAAACCGGGACGGCAGGCGCGTGGTGTGGAGGCGACACATGTGGGCGAGGACCAGTGTATTTTTGGGTGACAAAATTTGCCAAATAAAATGAGGTCTTTTGGGCAATTATTGCTAACTTTCAGTCAAGAAAGTCTTTGAGTGAAACATTTTCTAAATATTCCCTCAAAGTAGGTGCCTTTTTGGTGACAGTGGTAACATTTGCAAAAAAGTATGTAGTTTTGTGGTGAATTTTACAAAATATGGCTCTTGGGTGAAAATGGGGGTCTCAACCGCCTTACACAAGCGTCTTTTCCAATATGGGAGTGCCCCCCCCCCGGGCTTTTGCGGTCACTCCATCTTAAGTATGTGTTAAATTGCTGTTACTTAACACTACATACACTG
This sequence comes from Ophioderma brevispina, assembly GCA_023653785.1. Classification (NCBI taxonomy): domain Eukaryota; kingdom Metazoa; phylum Echinodermata; class Ophiuroidea; order Amphilepidida; family Ophiodermatidae; genus Ophioderma; species Ophioderma brevispina. The sequence continues at coordinate 9,430 of JAMKCH010016763.1, read as the reverse complement.
TTTGAGTATTTTGTAGTTGCTTACATCAAATGAACATTTTGTTTACATCTAGTGTTGTTGTGATTTATTTTTATATATTGTGTGTGAAAGTGATGTCAATTATTGCCGGTTCATTATTGTAGACTAACTCGACAACTGTCATGCATAACATACAGCTATGGGCACAAAAAAACAACAAATTTTGTCTCAGAAGAATGTTTAAAAAAGACAGTTTACCCTATTTTTAGATCTTTTTCCTTGGAAAAATGGCGAAATGCAGATTTTTTTATTGCACTTTTTATTTTTTTTTTTGGCCGCTTCATGGCCGAATTGTCCCAATTTTTTTCAGAAAATTTTTAAAAAATTTTCGAGTGACGTAAAACCTAAAAAAGCGATGGGCTAAAAGACCCGCAAATTTTAAAGAAATGCCTCGCGGTCTTCTGAGACAAACTTGTTCCCAAAGTGTCTGATCGCAGTGCCCAAAACGGGGATCTCAGGGGGGATTCACTCAACACTTGAAGAGGCAGTATCACAAGCAGCTTCTTCATGAAGGACCTCCCACTCCAGAGTAATCTGCCTTATGGGTGCACTCGTGATGTCTAACAGCATGGAGCCCATGCGACGACATTGCATGCAATGAGAGTGCATTTAGAAAGATATCTGCCAGTTTTTGTTTGTTTTGGCACTGCCATCATTATACAGTGTTACTCAAGCAAAAACAAAACCAACCTACATCATAGAAAAATACTTCAAAATGTTAACGAGTTCTTTCGTCTGCTCAAATATTGCTTTTATTTTGGTTTGGGGAGGGCTGGCTTTTTTTTCAGAAAACAGCATTGGTGAATTTGGGCTTTGGAGAACGAAGGATATTAATGGCCAATTTCAGGAAATGATGCCCAAGTGGGATTTGAAAAAGTATTAAAAAATGTCAACAATGTTTGTTCTTTATGATTTCCTTGCTGTCGCCGATAAAGGAAATACAAAACTCCCAACACCACCTCTCAGAATTTGGTAAACCGGCTTGCAATCATTGTGTGCGTCAAAAGAAACTAAGCATTGAAGCCAGTCCAACTATTCCTTATGTTATCCTATTAGCTCCACCAACAATTTGCACCTTTTTTATACACCAATCGGGCCAACTTATAATTTCGGTACCTGGACAACTGATTGACCCTTTTTTTATTGATTTTTGGGCTGTTTTTAGCCTGTAACTCTGAACTTAAGGCTGTCAGATAGTACAAACCTATACTTTTCTTAATCCTTATTGTTAGACACTTTATATTCTATGACTTTAACTTATGAATTGATCAATTTAAAAAACATTGACCCCGTACATGTACAAACTTTGCCGTGGGCCCCTTTCCTCCTTATGCACGCCATATAAAGCACTTAGAATCATGTTTCAGGGGCCCCTGTCAGGCTGTCAGTCATATTTAATCACTCAAAACCTTTTTTACTTGAGATGTGGTTCAAATTGTCTTCTATCCTCCCGGTTAGATCCGTCGGAACAAACATTTTTACAATTGGGAAAAGAATTGCGCCGCTTGGAATGATGTTACAACGAGATTGCGCCCAAATCGGTTTGTAGGTATAGTAAAGCAAGTCTATATTGGCTGTAATACATTTGTGAGTTGCTATATTGAATGATGGCTTTGGCCACCGCCGTCTGACAATGGGTAATAACAGGGAGAGGTGAGGGATAGGAGGGATAGGGCGATGGAGCAGTTGCGGTTTAAGAGTCAGCAGTGTCAGCAGTTGCAGACAAGGGCCCCCTAAAATATTGCTCTCAGGAACCCTCAGAAACCTCCATAGTCGCATAATAAGTGGCGCCATTACGTCGCTGGGCGGGGCGATCGCTAAAGACCCACCTTAAGCTACTGACAGGGCCCTTTTTCCTTAAATCACTGGGAGCTAGGAGGGAGGAAATATTGGAAGATTGTTAGATCAAATAATTGAGTTTGTTCTACGACTAAGTAATTTTTTTGAGCATCTTATTCTTTGGATCTTAATTTTCTAGACACCCCACACACATCTGGAAAACAAAGACCGAGACATAAACATCGTTCTGTTGTACACATAAGTATTTTTTTAGTCCTTAATGTCCTTAGGTCTTTGTTTTCCGACACCCACACCCAACACGATCTGGAAAACAAAGACCGAAGACTTAAGACATCGATTTTGTTCTAACGACTAAGTATTTGTTGAGTCTTATGTCCTTAGTCTTGTGTTTCCATACCCCACACACAAGGATCTGGAAAACAAAGACCGAAGACTGACATAAGACATCGATTTTGTTCTATTTCTACGACTAAGTCTTTTTTTTTAGTCTTATGTCTTAGGTCTTTTGTTTCCAGACACACACACGGAACTGGAAACAAAGACCGAGACATAAAGCATAGATTTTTGTTCTACGACTAAGTATTTTTTGAGTCTTATGTCTATATGTCTTTTGTTTTCCGACACCCCTCACAACACGGATCTGGCAAACAAAAAACCGAAGAACATAAGACATCGATTTTGTGCTACGACTAAGTACTTTTTTTTGAGTCTTATGTCTTAGGTCTTTGTTTTTCCATACAACCCACACACGGTCTTGAAAACAAAACCGAAGACATAAGACAATGATTTTGTTCTCGACTAAGTATTTGTTGAGTCTTATGTCTTAGGGTTTTGTTTTCCAGACCCCACCCACGAATCTTAAAACCAAGAACCGAAGACCTAGACATCGATTTTTTGTTCTACGACTAAGTAATTTTTTTAGTCTTATGTCGTAGGTCTTTGTTTTCCAGACACCCCACACACTGATCTGGAAAACAAAGACTCGAAGACATAAGACATCGATGTTGCTCTACGACTAATAATTTTTGAGTCGTAATGGTCTTTCGGTCTTTGTTGTTTTCATACAAACCACACACACGGATCTGGAAAACAATACCGAAGACTAAGACATCGATTTTGTTCTACGACTAAGTTATTTTTTGAGTCTTATGTTTAGGTCTTTGTTTCCAGCCAAACCCATAGTGTCGGGGAAACAAAGACCGAAGACATAGACCATCAATTTCATTCTACGAACTAGTTTTTTTTTAGGTTGTGTCTTGGTTCTTTGGTCTTAGGTCTTCGGTCCTTAGGTCTTATGTTTCCAGACACCCCAGTCTGATTCCTATTAAATTTTAGATTAAGATAACCTTGCTACGTATAGAGAACCTATATGTTGCAATCGTGTGGGGCACCTTTAAGTGTTTTTTTGTTAACTGTTTAATTTTTTTTATTCTCATTTGAGAGTTCCATTTTTTTAAGAAATCAAGACACATATTGGGGTTGCTGACTCAGATCTTTACTTCTTCCTCTCGACTACCAAAGCGTGGAAAATGAATCTTAGAACCATCATGGTTTTTGTTAAGTGAACAACCCGGGCCTAATTTGAAGTTCATTTTTGTCAATTTGTTGTTTTTAATTGGTAATTGATTAATCTGAAACCAAATATACTTACCCGTCTCTCAAAGCCTTTTTTGTAACCTGTTTAACCATGGGGGTGGGGGGTGAGAAATTTTTAAAGCACCTTTGCTTATTATTTTGATACAAGTGGGCTAGCTATTGTCCTCCTCTTTCCACTGACCCCAAAATAATTACCAACACATACCTAGTATGGCGTCCACAATGCGGCATCAAGTCCCGCGAGTCGGCAAACTTGGCATTTTCCCCCGAAATAGGCGAAAATCCAATTTTCTAAAAACGTAGGAATATCGGATTTTCATGCGGTTTTCAGCTCCTAAATGGTGTAAATTGGCTAGTTTTACAGATTAGAGCCATACTGTCATAATATTTTCCAAAACCACACCCCCTACCCTTCGACTTTGACGGCATACCCTACCTAACCCCGGTGAAGTGCTACCTTCACATTTTTTTTCGCTAAATGACCGGAAGGATGAAAGAACGAAGCTTTTTACAGATGTTTTTGGCAATTTTACGTCACCGGGACGAAGTTCACTAGGGGTGTGGTAACGCCACCCCCCCCCCCCCCTTCCTTGGTAAGACGAGGTTAAACAGGACCATCTTGGTAACAATAATTCCCATATTTTGTGTTTGTATTTTTTTTTTATTTATTTTTTTTATTTATTTTTTTTTGTCTATGCATGTCAAGTTGATAAGGCAAATTTGGTGTTTGGTGTAGTTTTAGTGATTTAAGATTATCTTATCAGCTTTCTTCTTAGGTGGCATCAGAACTCAACCACCGATTGCTTGCCGGTTCCGTCCGGTTCTTCCAGGTTCTGAGCAGGTTTTTTAATTGTTGATTTTGAAGCCGGCCCAGTAGGATTCAGGTTAAAAACTACGTTACAGTGGATACGGTTAGATTACGGTGGTATAAGGTTAGGTTTCCCGTTAATGTACGTTACGTACGACTTAGTCGGCCTCTCAGTTGTGCCCAGATGGGAAATGGTGTTCACTTTATGTTTGAAACGGTTTCTAGACCAAAATTTTGCTAGATTAACGAAAGATACAGGTCGGGTTTTGAATAAATGTGCCCAAAGTTCATTTCCCGGGGTGCTCCTACAAGGGGGTCCAAAATTAGGTTTGAGCATATTCCTAGTGCAATTATGGTGATATTAGTATCAATTTATAGTTTTGGGCCTGACAAAGTCATGAGAATATCTTTAAAATCCAATAATTGCCCTGCCTTCTAACTCAAAATGCGGCCAAATGGGATTTTAAATAAATAATGTTCGACCCCCCCCCTATTCCAAATCAAATTCCAATGATATTTTTAGTTGATACATATGTTTTTGAAACACGAAAAACCAATAGGTACTTTTCAAAATGCAATGGTGCCTTCAGCTGAAAACCAAACATGGCGACCAATGGGTATCAAAATGGCGGTAAAAATGAACGTATTAATTAACGGGGTCGAAGTCACATGAATGATATATTCGTACCTAATATTATTTTTTTGGCAACAAAAGTAAATCCATCGAGACACCATTTTGAAAACCCCAAATAGCTTTCAATTTTCCACAAAAATTCAAAATGGTCGCCAAATCACGATTTTGTATATATATGGGGCCGGCTGAAAATTTGGACGATTTTATTACTTTTGTCCCTATGTATTCATTGTATTTTTGTTCAACATGTACATATTCAAATGTTTTCTTACAATATTTGAAATTACTTGCTGTATAAATCCACTATACTATGGCCGCCTTCTACCTCAAAAATCCAAAAGGCGGCAAAAAGACGCCTTTTAATATCATGTAGGCCCCCTATTCCAAAACCAAATGCAACGATATTTTAAGTTTATACAATAAGGTTGAGCATATTCAGTGCCACTATGGTGATTTTAGAATAAATTATGTTTTTTGTGGGCGTGATAAAAGTCAACAGATACGATTAAAAATCCAATATTGGGCTGCCTTCTACCTCAAATCCAAATGGCGGGCCAAAATGGCGTCATTTTATAATAATTGTAGACCCCCTATTCAAAATTCCAATGATATTTTAGTATACATGTTTTTGAACATGGAAAAGCCAATGAATACTTTCAAATTCAAATGGCTGCTTCAGCTGAGAAATCTAAATTGGCGCCCAAAATGGCGGTCGAAAATGATTTTTAACGTTTTCGAAGACTCCTCGAGCCAATCTAGTAGGTGGTTCCTTCCGAATTTTCCCTCAGGATAGCTGGCGCTCATTAAAAACAAGTTTTAATCCTGGTTAAGCGAATGATTAGAGGTATTGGGGCCGAAACGACCTAAACCTATTCTCTCAATTAAAATTATGGCATAAGTCCGAATTGCTGACTTGGAGCCGGAACGACTCAGATTACATTGTGAGCAGCCCGTGTCCACTCTTCTTAAGCAGTACTGGGCGCTGCGGGATGAACCCTTACGCCGATTGACGCCTCACTTCCCGCTCCGTCGCTCATCAGACCCCAGAGGAAAAGATGTTGGTTGATAGACAGGCAGGACGCGGTCATTGAAGGCGGAGTCCGCTAATGAGTGTGTGTGACAACGCACCTGTGGAATCAACTAGCCCTGAAAATGGATTGGCGCCTTGAGTCGTGACACTCATACCTGGCCGTCTGCGGCAGTAAGTACGACGCCCCGACAAGTAGGAGGAACGCATGGTGAGCACGAAGGACGACCGCGAGACCGGAGAACCGCCACTTGCGCAGATATTGGTGGTAGTAGCCATACTCAAGTGAGAGCCGTGAGGGCCGGTCTTGGAAAGGGTTTTCCAGGTGAACAGCCGTTGCACATGGGTCAGCGGATCCTAAGGCTGGGTCGGTCCCGCTCTCTGAGCGGCGAGCGCCAACTTTGGCGGGTGGATGCTTTGCGCCCCCTGGTCGAAAGGGGAAATCGGGCCAATATTCCAGAACCTGAAGGCGGTAGCCCGCCATCAGTGGATGTCAGAGCTGCAACGCTTTGAAGCCGGCCCGGAGATGCTGGCCGGGGCCACGGGAAGGGTTTGTCATTTCTTTGTACGGAGTTGCAGGTTTCCCCTGAACCGACCTGGATGGCAGATAGGAACCGCCCCCGCCGCGGCTGGAGCAGCGTCTCGTGTCGTACTGGCTGACCCTTGTCATTATATATAATGACAGATAGTGATGGGGAGATCATGGTGAGGTCAAACTTCCCCTTAGGATTCACCAACTCTATCCAGCATAAATAGTGATTAGATAGTAGCAAAGTTACTATAGATCCCTGCTACTAGTGCTTGCAAATAAGTGCGTTATGCACTAATCTCGAAGACGTTCCTCTTCTATAAAAAAAAAAAAAAAAGCATGGCAACTCTAAAGCAAGGGCTCACACTGATGATCTACACCTCTCCGTCAGGTCAGCAGAGATACCCTGCTCCTGGTAGCAACTTACCCGTACACCTGTTCGGGGGATCTTCCTTTTACTTCCCAGCACCTTTACGTCCTATTGAACTATCTCTTCAAATTCCTTTTTCAACTTTCCCCTATGGAGAACTTGTTATTATCAGTCTCGTCAGGGCCTAGTATACGCCTTGAAAGGAGTTACCACGTCCCGTCTTTGGACTGCATTCCAAAACAACCCGACTCGTGAAAGCCTAAGGCCACCGGCGCCTACGTGGGCCTAACACACTCTGTGAGATAAGAGCCTCCTTAACAAGGACGTCGGCTCCTCGTCCCTGGTTAGCCACGGCTTCCTTACGCCATGCATTTCCATACGCCACTGGGACGCGCGGGATTTGGCCTTGGGCTCTTTCTCTTCTGCTTCACTCGCGGCTACTGAGGGAATCCTGTTAGTTTCTTTTCCTCGGCTTAAGTAATATGCGTAAATTAAGCGGGTGATATCGCTCGATTTGAAGTCGAGTCATAAAGTCATTGAGAATATCAGAGATGTCGGCTCCCCTCACACGCACAGGTCGGTCCGGCACACGCCAGAGCGCTTTTTTTCTTTTCCCACCTGTCCGCCTCGGAACCATTCTTGCAACGTCAGGATTTTACCGGTCAGAACCTTGCGGAGGATTTCCAGCTGGTTCCCCGCCTCACCCGGACAGTCGCAGCAGCGTGCCGTCCTCGCGGCCTGAACAGGGTTTTGGATGAGGTGCCACATTCTATGGTCTCTTAATGTTCTCATCTAATGTACTCGCCCGGCCCCGCTTTGCACGGGTGCCATATGCGGTGGCACACAACGCGATTTCTTTCTCGTATTGGTAACGGACCCTCAGACTAAAGAGGTCTGGGCACGGGGAGCTTCTAATCAGATTTTGGCCCGAAATTATGCTCATGACCAACTGCTCCAGGACCAAAAATATTCTAAGATCAAATTATTCTAAGTCAAATACTGCTCCAGAAGCATATTTGCCATATTCTCCTGACCAGTTGCCGTATTCAAATAGCGCCTGGAGCAGCTTTGACTTATAAATACTTTTTCCCAGATTATGTATGATCCAGGACTATATGCTCCAGACCACTGCTCCAAGGCCATATGCTCCAGGAGCATATGGTCCTGGAGCATCTGGTCCTGGATCATATTTCGGCCAAAATCTCTTAGAAGCCCACGGAGCCCGGACCGCCATGTTTTCATGTTCTTACGCCTCTCCGTAGAGGGTCGTTGGACCCGGGGGCGTGGTTTACCCTGCCGGTCAAGATTTTGGTTTTTGCGATTCGAGGAACCTACTCGCCACCGACCAGTGGCTCTCGTCTCTAGACGGGACGACTCGCCTCCCACGTTCTCCATCACCTCGCCAGGAGGCTACTAGCGGGGTAAGTGTTCCGACCCTCCCCATCAGCTGGAGAGACGTGTGCTTTCCACTCGCTCTTAGGTGAGAAATTGCTCCCCGCACATTACATGACGGACCCGCTCGCGGTGGGAGAAGGGTTCAAATTCATTCAGTCCCCGAAGAAAGTGCCCTCCACCGATGTGTGTTGGATTGCACCCGTCATGACCACAAAGTCAGAACCTTTGCTGAGAACACCTTAGTCCTTGGGGTGTGGGGGCTCTTGCCTTGGTGCCTTTCGCAAGCATGTACTGTTAATGATCCTTCCGCAGGCTCCATGGAACCTAGTTACGACTTTTACTCCTCTAATGTCAAGTTTGAATCGTCTTCTCTCGCCACAAGATCGCCCGGCGAACGGCCGCCCCGCCAATCCAGGCGCTCACTAAACCACATCAATCGGTAATGCACGGTTGGTGTATGAAAAGAAATTGTCATATTTTATTACCACTTCATGTCATATTTTTAGACTTCCATGGGTATTAGACTAAATACATATCTCATCATGTACTGGAGTCACAAATAAGAGATTAAATTATCTTAAAGGCAGCAGTCAAACAAAAGTTACACATACACCACACCCTTCATAAAAATATTGATAAATGGGAAAAGTTAAAAAGAATTAAAGCTATTGTCTGAACGAGATCATACTATTTCTGATCTTGTGAACACCTTATGTGTATTGTCACAAAATAAAGCAAAGTAATTTCAAATATTGTAAGAAACATTTACCCCCATTTGAATATGTACATGTTTGGTACATATATGTTTGAATATGTTTGAATAAACCAGAATCGACAACAGTCAATAATTACCGTCCAATTTCAGGCCCCCCATATACCTGAATTAATACAAAATTCACTATTTTGCGACCATTTTGAACTGAAGCCAATTCTAAGGGTTTTTAAATGTGTCCTCTGCATGTAACATGCTTTTGTCCAAAAATAACACGTAGGTGCTAATATCATCATAATTATGACTTCGAATACATTAATACGTTTATATGTTTGAACAAACCCCATGAAGAAATAGACAAAGTAATAAATACCGTGGCAAATTTTCCACAGCCCCATATATCTGTTAATTATACACAATTCACTATTTTGGCGACCATTTTGAATTTTTGTGGAAAATTGAAGCCATTTGGGGTTTTCAAATGTGTCTCATGGACTTTGCTTTTGTCCCAAAATAACACGTACTAATATCATCAGCATTT